>BOPP01000216.1:1924988-1985149 GCA_017312745.1 Gryllus bimaculatus
TTAGAGACACTTCCCGCCAAATTCATGGTACAACCTGCACACAAACACCATTGACGTTTACTCAACATTAAATTGCGTAGTCTCGAATACATTATGTTTTTATTGCAAATGTGGTGACACTATTTTAAAAATATATTATTTCTCTCTGAATGCAAATTTTACGTTTCGGCCTCCCCACACATTATTCTGTGCATCAAGCTTACGCCGCTTTCTAGTAGTAGATGACTTAAGAGATACACGGTAACCTTACTAGGACATGGTGCCTCTAGCACAGGTCGCTGTCTCCCGGTTATTATAAAATGTGTTATTGACTTGTTGCACTGATTCTCGCGCTGATCGTCGTAATTTTTGTTTTATTATTATGATGGATATCGAGTATGTGTTTTAATATCACGTTTTTAATAAGTGTCGCCCTACGTGATTTTGTTTCACTTTTCCCTTGACTTTTGGTAGAACTTTTAGGAGTATATTGTAATTTTTTATGGATTTAAAAATTTTAATACTTCTCCACTATTGATTCTTATTGCATTTATGTTAGCCCCAATTAAGGAATGTATGCTACTTATACAAAACCCTGTAAAGTGCAGGAGTGAATAACCATATATTCGCTCAATTAGTACGATGTAAACAACAGAAAGGTGTTATAATTTTGAGAAAATTAGATTGTACTGCGCATTTGACTATAAGATATTGCTTTTTGCTCTGAGACTTGTGACTCATCTTTGTACTCTGCCAGAGATCGGCAGAGTCGAGAACAGAATGGTTAGTATCGGCGTAAGCGGTAGAGAGGATACAACGTTCATAGATCTGGTGCAATCCGAGCGCTGCTCGGGCCTTGAAGCTTTTCCGCGCTACGATGGTGGCTGAGAAGGACATGAACTCTTTACGTAATAATACATTTAGTACATCAAATAAATAAAATGCACAACAATAATTATAATCATTATATCAAATAACCCTATAGATGTCGCTACATGAAGCTGGTATACGCATCGCCAATCGTAGGTCAAATATTTTGATACGCCTGGGCTCGGAGCCGGCACACTACCACGCATGGATTCGGGGGCTTCTACGTGTGAGCATCGTCACACAGGGGACATTTCGTTGGTGTATGGTTGCAAGATATATTAATCTCTCGGAATAATCGACCTCTCTCATGGTGTCATCAATATGTGTAGCACTCTACACAATTTAATATAATCTATCTACATTGATCATTTCGCGCATAAGGTATCTTAGACGACGTCGATGCAGAGAATCTTTACAGAAAACATTCCCCAGTGTAATTTTGAGTCTTCTTTAATGGAAATAGCTTTAGTATTGAAGGAAAGGAGTAAGAATAAAGTGATCACATTGTAATTCTGAGTGGAAAATTGGATAAGAGTAATGTATTAAGGTAATAAATACTCGAAGTTCGCTAACTAGTCGCGCCTTCTAGAGTGCTATTGTGTCAAGTTTCGTGTCATCCGAGAGACTAAACAACCTTGCTTTCTGATTCGGTGATACGCCAGCCGGAACGGCGCTCGAATAGAATAACTGCTCAACGCTCATTGCATCACTGTTGCATGTAAAGACTCAGTACTCGTGATTTCTAACCTATCGACTACCGGACATCAGTATTACAACTGCACCATGCATGATTAGATCGCACAGGTGTTTGCTCACAATCTCGGGGAGAGAATCTGGCGCCATCAACGCGAGTTTCATACGGTATATAATTGAAATACACATCGACAGTAGCGAGAAAAAGTAGAAACGTTGTGTGCGAGAAGAGTGAAATCTAGCGGAGTGCAGATAGGCGGAATTAAATATTAATTTATAAATATCCGAATGGTGGCGATACGTAAGTGTGTGCTTTGTCTATAACTTATTGTCACCTCGACTGTGACATAGGGCATTCTCCGGAATGATCGTGGGTCCCCTTTAGAGTAGACTATAACACAAATTTCTTGAAAAGACCATCTGTGTATCCATGCAAGTTCATACTAACTATGCGTATCCTTTATTATTATTTTAACCTCATTAGTGCTCGAATCCGCCAAAAATGACGCACGCCTATGCTAGACTAAGCAATCTGCCCTAACTTCTATGCCTTCTAAGGATTTGTCCTTTTCTATCGGCCCTTCATGGGGGATAAAAACAAGACAGTCGCGACCCTAGTCGTAGTCGTGCAGTTTCGGTGTGCTAGCACTTAGGCGTATTTGATTAGCATTCAGAGCAATATATTAATAAAGGACAGACAATTCGTTCACATAAGCGCATCTTTATTAAATATTTTTTCTGAATGTAACCGAATACGACATTAATTTCGTTACATTTTTTTACGATTACAAAGGCATACGGGAGTATTTACAAGGTATTAAGTTAAGTTTTTTATAATGATTTGCTTTTAAATTTTTTACTTAATTTCAGTTGAAAATTAGTTTAAATTTCAATTTAAAATTATTTTTTTGGGTAATTTCTATTTCAAATACAGAAAACAAACCAATTAAATTAAATTAATTTTGTTTGATTTTTCCAAGTAATTCTTCCCGAAACGCCATCCGATGGACTAAATTAAATTGACGGATTGAAAAATGAAAGTTAATATCATTAAAATAGCTTCAAAAACATATTAGTAAGCACTTCAAGCAGGCGGGGGATGATCTGGAGATAATGTTCAATTAAAAATAATTATTAAAATAATTAAATATATTATCAAAAAACTAAATAGAGTATCAGATAGGGACTTTTTTCCGAAATGGTGAGAGGACACCTGTCTAAGATTCTATAGCTTTATGTAGCCAAACTTAGGGCATTAGGCTGGACAGAAAACATGTGCGAGACACTTTAACAACAACACCAACTTTTCTATACTTTAAAGAATTTAAAGTTACCCCACCTATATTTATTTTAACTTCATTTTTAAGTATCTTTTAAAGGAAACCAGGATTTTCGGTTAACATTTGTCGGCTAAAACTGTTACGCGTTGTCAACGCAGTGGTGTTATATTGTTCAGATAAAGGTTAATTATAATTGCAAAGGAAAAGGGACAAAAGTTTCAACCAGAGAGTAATATATACAGCAGGTTTCAGCAACTGCTGTAAACAATGGAATAACAGGAAATATTTTTAAAGGACTGATTATGGAGATGGCAAATAATCCAAAGCTCGATGCAAGGTCTTAATTTAAGGACTGGATTCTGTTTAATAAATACACATAGAGAAGTGTGTTTGTTGATTTCAACAATGGTCTATTTTTATTTAAGCGTTCAAACTGGTTTTTTTAAATCATAGAATTATACCTTCATCATATATGTCTTTGTTGATTTCCACAAAATTTTTTTGTAAAAAAAAAATCAACAAAACAAAGTTTTTGCATTTCAAGCGTTGAAGGCAACGCTTACCTGATAATATTGAAACGTTAGAATATGTTGTCGTTTAATCATGAACTGTTTAGTGGGCAATAAAACCAAAACTGAACTCGCTTTTCAATTTTCCAGTAAATGTCCAACGATTTAATAGCTAAGATAGAATTTCAATTTGATTTGCATTCATCTGACACATGGAATGAAACGAAGCACTGGTCTCATTTTGGAATGAGGTGAATAATTATGTCGATGCTGCTGGAGTAACTTTCCAGAATTATCGATTTTGTTCTTCTCTTTTTGGTTTTTACCATTCAATGCCGAAATGAGAGGATCTTCAGCCCAAGTGAAAGAGGTTTAAAAATAAGTATAGAACAAAATTACATTAAATTATTAAACGCGGTTTGGTCTAAAAAGAGCGGGAAAATGTAATAATTACTCGTTCCCACTTGAGTTTTAGCACCGATAGCTTCAAAAAAACAAGTATGAATAAAAAAAAATAAAAAAAAAATTATAATGAGCAACGATGATGAGTATAATTTTCGTTAACCTTTATTAATTGTTTTGCACAAATGTTAAATATTTTTAAAATTCCTAAGTCCATGTTACTAGCAAGAATAAAATAAATATATACTTAATATAATAAATTATATAATACCTGAAATCATTGTTATCTTCTCAATTTTCACAAGTAATTCATTCTAAACTTACTTTAAAATTGAATTCAGGTTTCAATAAGCCAGTTTATTTCGCAAATCAATATTTTTTCTGTTTTAATAGAATAAATTAATAGAACATTAAATATGAAAAATAATTTATTTTTTATGTTTTAGCGGATTTAGGCGGGGAAGCTCGTTTGCAGATTTTCGGGGAAACTTCAACGAAATGGTGGAATCCTCTCTAAATACATCTGGCATTACTAACGCAGTTAATGTCTGTGTATATTGATGAAAGAAGGATAACATGATATATATTTTAGTGGGTATGAATTTTTGACATAGTTATCGCATTTTGATAGAGAAAGAAGAAGCGTTTATATAGATATTGATGACTAGTGAAGCTGGTGTGTTATACGAGAGTATTTACAGATAGTATTTCAGAGTGCGGATTGAACTTTAAATTGTATGGAAATATAATAATGTGTAATGAGTGTCTATGTGTAGAAAAGATATATAATATAGAAGATAGATTGGAATATGCTCATGGTCAATTATCACATTTTATTATTAGCTCATGGTTGTGTTCAATAATGGGTTTTTATCGGGAGAGTGGAGTTCAATAACGCGCATATCTTGACGAAAGCTGGTGCACGGTATACAAATCAAGGAGCGATCCACGAAAGGAATCTTCGATATCTGTTTCTAAATCAGATATAGATATAATGTGTGGTAGGGGATATTAGAGGTATAGTACACACTACCTCAGTATATTGTAGTACTTAGAGTGAAGAAGAATTCCATTATGCTAGAGCACGTGTAAAGACACTTAAATATTTGTGTGGACTTGGTTGAGATGAAGAAAAGGAGCGTATGAGATAGAGAATAGACACATTGTTATAAAAATTTTAAATACACACAATATTTGCACGCTTCTATGTATAGTATAATTTTGAAAATTCAGATCTACTCTCGTGCTACTGTCAGTGCAAATAGTGTATCCTACATTGCAAGAGTACACTATCTCTATAGAAATACTCCATACAATACGCTGTTGATATACCATGTTCCTCTAGTCAAAGTACGCTTGTTGTGATCGTCCACTGTTTATATTGCTTGGGTTCTCACTAGCCAAGTGCGCGCGAACTGGAGACAACCAGGCACATAACTGCTGGTTTTCGAAACCAGGAAAGAGTCTAAGGTCGAGTGTAACAATTGAACATTTTATTTTGTAGAACGTAGGTGTGGTTGCACTGGTTGTCTCACCATCCATATCAAATGGCGACACATCACACTTCTATACTGAAATGAGATGACAATTATTAGTGAACGCAGATTGATTATAAAAATTGAGTTATCGACTAGTGTTCAGGCAACTAAGACGGATGACAATGTCGGCTCTCGCTGCTGATAGGCGTCTAGAGATTCGTTGGTGAGCGATGGCCAGATTATACAGGTGTTGTCGAGCCTGGCTTCTGCTCGCAATTCAGCAATCTAGGGCTAGAACAGCGATATGACCATATGAGAGCACGTCTTCTAACTATATGCATATTACATTGTGCCATAAGACGTTGGCTTATTTCAATGCGTTATATAGCAAGTATAGTTTCTAGATAATTAAAAAATGTGTCTGTGTAAGTCGGTAGGATGTGGCGTGAAGTGAATTGGCGATGTAGACAGACAATTGAGTATAGCTCGAGAGTCTTCGCAAACACCTCAGATACGTAAAAGAAATGAAAGAATGCGTTGGCTACACTCTAGAGATTCAGAGCTATATGATGTGGCAAGACTAGTGTGCGGGAGCAAAATGCTGGTCAAATAATAGAATACAAGAATATAGATCATCAGGGTATCAGAATAGCGTCCACACAGTTAGTGAGGGAAGATATACACGCTTCACACTTAAAAAAATAATTTATCATTTGGAGTTAAACAATGTAGCCACACGTTGCATTTCACTCTAAGTTCCTCCGGCTTCGTCTATCCTTTGTTCTACTTCATCGAATTTTCTCATACTTTTAACATATCATGTAATTATAATCGCACTCACAATCATTAAATGTTTATAGAGAGCACGCGCTCACAGAAGTCGAGAATATAGCATCGTAGTGTGCATATCACCATATCAGAATAAGCAAAATTCTGATAGTAGAGAAAATGAAAACTCGAAGAGATCAACATATAATATGTTCTGTATAAGTTCTATAACTTTATTGATAGTAGTCGAGGTGTCCTGAGCAGTTTTCGGATCGGAGAAGCAAGACTCATACTGTGAGCGTAAGATTGACTTGACACTCATGAAGGTCGAAGCAGTTGAAAGGAGTAAGTACATAATATAATGCAAGTTGATGTAAAAATTCTCGTGAGTTGTGATAGGATATAATATGAGTTATCTTCACTCAGATTGAGATCATATGTTGCAATCCTCACAGCCAAACGAGCTCTCGGCATGGATATGTGGTCTTCGTTTACAAAAAGTACATGTGAAAGAAATTGCTGCGCCTATGTATCCACACATTGGAAGGACCTTTAAAGAACATTCAAAATATAAATGATCAGTGTGACCCTGGATGTATAACTATCAGCATTGTGTTTTAAGAAATACCGCGCGAGATGGAGTAGAAGTAATATCTAATTTCTGTACACGCACATTGTAATCACTGTGTCACTTAATGATAGAAGAATGAATCAAGTTTGCCAAATAATTCGATCACTAAACTTGGTATGAATTGCTTCTGTTAGAGGTGATATAAGGTTCTAGTGTAGGATAGCCAGTAACAAATGAGAGCTTTTTTGTTATTGTTCGAATGTCGACATATCACATTAGTATTATTTTATAATGAAAGAGAAATACAACAAAGAAACACAAGTTAATTACAATCTTGCTGGTCTAGAGGCACCGACTTGCGCACTCATTCTAGTCATGTATAGTTCACTGGTCTTATCGATATTGATGTTGTCATGGTGGCAAGTCATCGCTTTGTGATAGTTCGTTAATTTATATATGGCAATTTTAATATAGACGTATATGTAATAATTGTCAATTGTAACGAGTGGTATCTTACCATAATCCTTGACAACATTAAGTTTAGAACATAATCAAAGGTAGATTAGCCATCTCATTCGACGGATGCTGTGACCACCACGATACGAAATCGATAGGCTTAACGAATTAGAAACAAAAACGTATTTTTCAAAATAACGTAAAAGAATTTTTTTACAGTGAAAAGCAATCTCGGGGACAAACTCTGAAGTTATGCTTGTGGTAACGAGCAAGACGTGTCACGGTAGCGCAGAGTGAGAGTGCAAGTGCAGCGAGAAAGTATATTTTCCATCTCTAGCTGTGGTAGAAAAAGTTTCGGTCGATAGTATATTGAAATAGTGAGCAAGATATATTGAGAAATAGTTTTTCCTGTACCACCAGGTTAAACATGAGATAAAAGATATAGATTTTTCATCCATATGCAATTGTTTAGTTCTATAGAGACGCTATCATACTCAATTACTTATCGATGTTTATATAAGATATCGTATAGTTCAACAGTTTGAGATGAAGGAAGATCTCTGCGGATCTGAATTAATTTTATAAAATAGTGTTGTGAGTTCAATAGACAGATTTATTGCTAACTGTAGTCTCACTCTGTGATATGTCTCAATCATACAAATGAGGACAGGAATTGGTTCGCTGCGACAGGGCTGAATTGCAAGGATCGTACATCGTGGTTGCTTATTAGATCTCTGATAGCGATAGAGATACAGAGTGAGAAATAGATTGTTCGCCCGATAATATGAAGTAAGGACTTCTCTCATATAATAGCTAAATTACAAGTCTTTATTCAGCATGATTTTGTCTAAGTATGTATATTACGCCAGACATTTAATAATTAGTGCAGTATAATGCTATTGTATATATAAAAATGAAACTCATCGAAACATATCTAATTTTTAGAAAATGCATAGAATACGGAAATGATAACATACGTGACATCAAGAGTGGGACGTGATGTGTTTTTGTGAGTATGGGAAAAGAATGCTAGTATGTACATGATTTTATAATAGATAAAACAATGTTCGTATTTTAATGATAGCGTGGTCTATGATGTAGATTTATCAGCAGATAATGTAGAGTATTGTAAATTGTGTTTCACTATTAGAAGTTCACGTCATATATTAATGATACAAAGCATATTGCAGGAAACGATTTTTGCGAGATATAGCAATCTAATCAGATCTATCACTGTTTGTAAAATGTGTTGAGTATAATGAGTGTTGGGCAACCTCTGTTCTTTGTGACTAGTAATAGCGTATTTTAAGAATCGCTAGTAGAAAGTGATGAGACTATTGCAATCTACGCTGATCTTAGACTCAGTTCATGAACTAATATTTATCGAAAATGCGCATAGTGCTGAGGAATATCCACGTCCAAGTCCTTTCGCAAAACCTCGTGCACAATGTTATATTTTCGCTTATTGTTATATTCTCGATAGGGTATGTATATCTAGATATCTCTTTGAAGGATGAGTCTCTTTCCTCATAATGCTTTGATTATCGTTTCTTGGCATTTCTACGATATTTCAGCAATGTTTGTGCAAATCATGCGTTTTGGGCAGTCAAAAAACGTGGTTAGTGATAAGTAGATGGTGGCTGAGGACAGCTCTGTGTACTGCGTTCTGTTCTGTAAAAATACATTCTTTGTGTCCATTTTTCTAAATGCACAGCTAAGTGACAGCACGGACAGGGTGTTCTCATGATATAGGAAAAGAAAATTTCGCCATTCTGCTTTCAATTACTATAACATAGCGGCCATTGTGGTATCTGGGTACTTCATCATTGGAAATTCCTGCACCAATTCAATCACAACGCCATACTCACCCTTTGGTTACATATTTGCAAATGTATTTAATAAATTTCACTGAGATAGGCAAAATTCAACGTTGCTGTGTGCTTTGGAAGGTCTTTCTGATAAATGGGTGAATATGGGAACAATCCAACGATTATCTATTTGAATATCTTGTTGATTTAATTTGTACAATTGTTGAATCTTCCATTGTCTGCTGTCGATGCGTCGACGATACAGTGGATAACGTCCTTAACAGTAATTGTTTTTCCGATATTATGTCGTGGTATCGTTTTGAACCTTTAATCATCCATCATACAGATGGTGATATTATGAATTAAGAGTTCTACAGGGACATGTATCATATTTTTGATAATTAGCCTCAATGCAATCCAGGATGCCACGTTTGTACATTAGGGATTTCAGCTGATATCAACTTTGCATGCAACTTCATTTGGCTTATCTTTTCAACCAACAAATCAAAATGTGTGCATGTGCCAATCCTTCAGTTTCTGCACTGCACACAGAATACATCCAGCAGTGTCTCAACGTAAAACACAATAATGTTTTTACGATGAAATCATTAAAGATTTCAATTTTTTCTAAAGAGCTGGCCTTGTAATATCTCACGATCATGGGTGATTGCCCAGGGATAATCCTGCTCTGGAATTTCTATCCAGTGCGGATTGGCAATGTAAATGTGACTGAACAAATCTGTGTACCATAATGACGAACATACGACATGGCATCTTGAGCATATTCGTGCATATGTCGAGGGCTTCCGATGTATGTTGCTGGAGACGAATAGTCATTCCGACCACATTCTGTGCATTTCCATCAGTATTAATCGCATCTCGGGTGAATATACTCCTCAGATCGGAATTTGGTCTGATTCAACGCTGTGAATGTTAATCCTCTCCGTTTCAATTTTAAAATACATGTCAACAATATATTTTGTTGATATAATCCCGGACTATTCAATATGTGATTGTCTTCATTGAATGACTTTTTTGGTTAGTTCAGAACCTGTAAATAGATTTTGTTTTTAATAACATTGAATATAAATTAAAAATACATAATATAGTGACTGACATTAACTTATTTTAATTTCCTGTAATGGGATCTTATCATTTCTATGAGAAATCATAGCATTTCACCTTGCCAAACATATAATGGGCATATTGGCAGTGCGCATATGAGCTGTGTGTTTCTTTATAAAGTTGTAATTGATGCATTCCGAACGATGTGCAAAACATAATACGGGGATTCAAGTTTTTCTAACTACAAACGATACAACTAATCAATAGTTGGTGCATTAACAGCACGTCTTGCATGTTGACTCCGCAGGTGTTTTATATCGCTCTGATTAGCAATTTTGTGATTATCTGATGGCATTAGATCAAGGGCAGTATTTAAACAATATAATCAATCTGATTATGTTCATGAAATAAGTTTTGTAATTCGTTTCTGGCAATAGAACTCTTTATCTAAATTGTTATGTGCACAACGCATATTAGTTCTTGTGATGAATTGCCCATAAACTAAATTTGCAGGAATTTGTAGTTTGCTAATCTGACACTGGTACAGTGAACCTGCTCTGTAATATTTGGCCTTGTATCTGTAAATTTAAAAAAATATTATGTTTGTACCAAAACACTAACAAAATTAAAAAACGTAGGGTATAATTTATGGATTGTCAGTGATCAAAGTTAAATAATATTTGTTCTTTAAAATATATCTTGTTCCCTCAAAAAATAATTAGTTGTAACTAACAACTATCATCAAATATATTGGTTTCAAAATAATAAAAGTGTCGCTAAACTGAATCATCAAAATAATAATGGGCTAAGTATGATATATGATCTTAATGATTAAGAAATTGAAGATTAGTAAACACATCTTTAACTTAGGTGACAGACATAAAATATATTTATGATTAACTGCTAAGAATACTATACCTTGAAAGTTGGCATAAAATTTTTCACCGGAACTATCATTTAATTGACCAAATGAAGTCATTGAAAGCATTGTTATATGTTGGATATTTGTCAAAAAGTGTATTGAATCTGTTTCCTATTCCTGAAACGCAATGATGTAAATGGCTCTGGTGGTGAGTTCAAATGGTATCAATTTCACTTACCCAATTTGCGCAAACAAATCATTAGCTTCGGTTTTTAAAAATTCAATGCCTTAACAATATGAGCAAACAGCGGGGCAGGGGTTCATAGAACGCAATAACAACATTGGTAGTTACTGTAGTCAATTGACACTCGTAACTGTAAAGCACTCGATTCAAACTTGCCGAGATTATTAGTTGAATGTAAGCGCTCGTTCGGCTTCCACGCGTTTGTTGATATTCCGACTATATTCTTTTCGTTCATTTCGGTCGTCACGTTCTTGTGCAGCAAATGGAGATTGGATCGGTAATTAGTTGGTTTGTAGGCATTTAGGGTTCTTAATACCTAATTGGCTTCGGTCTAATTAGGAAGGCATATCTATATTATCATAGTTTCGGACGCGACATTAACCTCCAATGGCAATGTATTCTGTGCTCCAACGCCACAGGCAACACTGTTTTGATAGATTGATTTGAATTTGAACTTTGTATAACGGTAATAAAGTGACATTGTAAGGTTGCCATTGCATCATTTCAGAATCGGAGACTGCTGCGACTGGGGGGGTATTAAATATTTACATTTGCTAAATAAGTGTGTATGTGATTGAGAGTGTTAATTTATAATTAAGTTATTTCACTATTATGTAATTCAAGATAAATAAAAAAAAAATCAAATGAGAAGAAATATTTGCTAAACTTTTATCGACTCTAAAAATTATCTACTTATGTAGTGTTTTTAACATAACCTTCTTCCTAATTAGATTGCGTTTTTTTTTTTTTTTTTTTATAATAACGAATTAATAAACAACTTTTTTTTTCGGTATTTCTTTAAATGTTGTTCTGCGCTCAATAAATATGTCTTAACTTCTGTTATTTCTAACAGAATTATGATTAATAATTTTTTAGGATTATAGAGAATATGTAAAAAAATTTGTATGTATACCTTGACTTGTATAATTTTTCGTGTTTTTAAAAACATTTATTTTCAAAATTGTTATTGTTCTATCTTAAAATTATTCCAGCTTTGGTTACAGAATAAAAATAAAAGCATTCGATTACAGGCAATACGATAAAAATTCGATCTTCGTTTCGTAATAATAGAAGGAATATTTCGATAGCATTCCTGGGTATTATTTTGAAACTGTTGCGGGCGAGGGCGAGAAGATTACCTTTCGCTTGATATAAATCTTCAGCTGATAAGATGTGACACAGTACTGAGAATCGCTGATGCTGTCCTCTGTCTGATATGCGTAGAAAAGAAAGAGACAGCGAATGGGATAACACGAGAATCGCAAAGACCAATTTTTCATGTTTCTTAAACTCTTTAATCTTCTAATGAAGAAGAAAGGGACAGATTTCTGATAAAAATAGCAAAAAGCTTAACATTTTAAGTTGAACAAATTATTTATTTTTAAAAAAATTGAAAATGGTTTTGAATTGAAAAAATGGAGCATAACTTTTTCGAAACTGGAGACCGGAGATGAAGTCCAAAAACCGGAGTCTCCGGTCTAAACCGGAGAGGTGGGCAACCTAGCAAATTGACTTTTGACGTTAGGTAACACTACAACAATGAGTGCTTGGTATACTAACAAACAAATGAGTGCTTTATACAACAGCTATAAAGCTCAAATTGACTTCTACGTTTTAGTTAGAAAACGTTTGTATGGGAAAAGAAAGAGCTGTCTTTTTAGTTTTTTTCGGCACATTATTCGCAATTTTTTCTGACGTTAAAACCATCTTGAACTCAACGAACATTTTAAAAAAAGAATTGCCAAATTGTTTCAGCGAGCGTTGTTGAGTTATGCGCTTACAACACATTTTGCGACTTCATTTTTTATATTATAGTAACCTGTGGAGTACGTATTTGCTATGCAATTATCTTCGATTGTAAATACTAGCCCTCTTTTACTACTTACATACATGAATAATATCACTCTTTATATTAGGAGGCGGAGTTTTGATGACCTAAAACAAGTCGCCCAAAAATGATCATAAAATGTATAATGCCTAAAACCAGAGATAAATACTTAAAAATGTATCAAAACAAGAATTCGGATGAACACGCAACCTTCTGGAAACGTTACAAATGTAATTGAGGTTTCTTCGCATTGGTTGAAAGTGAACTCTAGATGGCAAACTTTTTGGTTTTGGACTATTTTTTACAATTCTTTACCAGGAAGTCTCTATCTTTAGTTATATCGAAATCGGGCGATCCGACAATGGCGCTGATAGACTCACAGGAGCCTTAGATTACATTTAAAGGCTGCCGTTACAATTTATGAGAGAAGAAATGGAATAGGCTTACTCGGGAATTATGTGCAGAACATTTTTTGCATCTCTTAAATATTATTTGAAGTAAGTACTATTAAAATAATAAAATCGATGAAACCAGCTAAAAATAAATTAAAAATATTTAGTCGAAACAGATTAAAAATGCAAGAAAAATAATGACGTATAAAAATGGGGTCATTTTCTTTCGCCATAACATAAAATATAATAACAAACGGCATTGTTTTATGGTTAAAATGAAAAAAAAATTGACATTTCATTACGCCCTGCTCACTGCTGGTATTTGCAGCACAGGAAAGCAAGGATGTCTTTGTGATGTGCTATTAATTTTCAAACTTTTTGGAAAAACATTCGCAACGCTTACGTTAGTTTTGTGTAATTTGTGTTATAATTCTGACAGAAAATTTGTTTGCAACTTTAAAATTAAACATAATTTGTTTTACAGCTTTAAAACAAACATTTTTTTCGCGTATTTACTAAATTGTTTGAGTTATTAGGTAGAATTGTTTACTTTTTATTTTTTTAAATTTATTCCTTGAGGTGGTTAGAGCGAGGTTAGAGTTATGTTAAACATGCATTTGTATCGTCTTAATCTAAAGGTGGGAGATTCTTCTATGTAGTTAGAATTAGAATCGCTTCTACTGTCTAGTTTTCTCGTAACGAGGCCGTAATGTTTGTTGTATTAACATGAGTTTTTAAGGTGGCCTGAGACATCTTACCTGAAATTTTAAAATTGTTAGAAAATGGACTGATGAACAAATATTTAAAAACTTTTCTTTAGGTAGCAAAATCTCGAAGCATCAATATACGCAATTTGAAGGACATCAACCGTTTTAAATGGAAGAATTTAGCAACAATATAAACCTAAATCAGCCCAAAGGGAGATGTTTGCGTGTTTTCTAGGCGTCGGGACTGTGACGCGCATCTCGGCAACACCGCGCGCAACGCGCTTCATTCAAATCTAGTAGCAACACTGTAAGAGTTCGTACATTTCTCTGGATCTTCTGGCAGTAATTATAATATCCTCACTCCTGGAGAACATTGCGTTTGATAGTACCCAGATATTCAGAAAATCTCATTAGTGCAATCTGAATGAAAATCTTAATTCAATTAATATTTCCAATTACTGACTTTGATACTACTCGAGTGATCTTAAGAGTTAGAGAATTTTTAAACAGTTAGTACAGAATTATTATTTTGTTGTGTTCCGTATGTCAGTTTTTTGCTCCTGAACAATGGTTCAATTATTCGAAAATTATTCATGTTCTCTTTTTATTATGGTGATACACAGTGGATTGTCATTGCCTTCTGCAGCACTGTTGCTTACATCGGACTCAAAGCAGCAACCTTTAGCATAGATCATCACCTCAATCAATAAAGCTACTGAGTGGGCATTCATTTCAGAAAGATATGAGTCTTTGCAGTGGTTTCAATGTGGGCAATGATAAAATACTGCTTTGCTGGTGTTAATATCAACCATTTAAGGTATAGGTAAATGCAGAGATGAATTCCTTACTAGCAAGATAAGAAGGCTTGAGACTCCCACCCCCGTGCCCGGATTTTTTAAAATAAATATTAAAAACTTCATAAAATGTTTTATCTTAATAATCTTCAATCAAATAGTTTGATTGGACTACAATGTTTGCTTTTCAAAACAATAAGAAACCAAACATGTAGTTGTAAATGAGACATTTAAAAAGCAATTTCCACTGTGCAAGCAATTTATTAATTTACATCTGTTTTGGAAAAATTAAGTGTTTATTAGTATTAGTGTTTTTAGATTTATGCATAATTAGTTTTTTAGTTTTAAAGATTTTTCTGAAGGAGTGCCCAGTACAGTTTTGTGCCTGAAGGCCTACTGTATCTTAATCCATCCATGGACAAATTTAATAATTACATTTTATTGAAATTGTAAGAGGAATGATATATTCAAACATTGGTAGTTTTAGTATTTTAATAGAAACCTCTTTTATCTTCAGCTCTATATTTTATCTAGTAGTTGGCTATTCCTGAACAGTAGTAATGCATTCTGAATGGTTCTCATGTCTTATTTTCAAAACATTTACATCTCTTTTCATTTTGAGTTCAGCATCAAAACAAACTATTACAAAAGGACATGCTACTTGGAAATCTCTTTTGAAGATTTTATCTAAAACAATGCTAGAATTTTATTATTCAAGGTCGTAATATTAAAGCTTTCAAAATAATATGATGCAGTAATTTTTACTTCATGGGCTTTAATTTGATATGAGCTTAACACAACAATATGCATCTAAATCAATATCATAACAGTACATAAAATTATACTGAAAGCAAGCAAATAATTTCTATAAACTACCTAATAGTACCGTTGGAAATAATATGGCACATTTATATAGCAAAAATAGTTTTAACATTTCTATTAAAACATAAAAACAGTGTCAGTACTTCTTGTGATGTTTTTATCAGTAGTTCTTGTGATGTTTTCGGAATTATTTAGTTATCTTCCAAATTCTGCTTTGGAAATAAATTGCCAATTCACTCAGATTGTGATATTTACCGCGTGTCGATCACGCTACGAACAGTATTCAAAATGATTCAAAACAACTGAACTTTGAAGAAGCCTGAGCCCTGAACAGACATTATCTCAAGGATATTACGGCGTTGCCAATTTACCAAAGACTTTCCCCCCTCTCGAAAATGGAAACTATTTGTTCGCTAAAGTGATCGCTAAATAGATGTGGCTTTATTGTTACTTTTAAAGATTTTTTCTTGTACTAATTGTGTAATGGGGTTTTTTTACGTTCAATCTTATACTTCAGTTTTTCATTCCAAGGTGACGCGATCTGTTGGTACTAACAAGTACCTAGTCAAAGATAGCTCTTTATGTATATGAAAATATTTTTATTTTACATCTATAAAACAAAATTAATTCAATTAACTAAATGAAACTCAGCATAAAAGTCCCTATTTTGTTTATGTAGGTCTCACATACCCACTTATCTCGCAAATAAATATTTTGAGCATAATAAGGATTCTCTATATACTAGGGAATATATTGCTCTAACCACTTTAAGCCGACAGCTTAAATAATTTGGAGCTTTGTGTAGTGTTGTACGTAACATTTATAGAAAGTTTCAAAACAGGATGCTAGTAGAATTCTAAGGAATAAGTGGTGCAACTCCCGCCGGCATATTAAAATGGCTGCATCTTCTTTAATGTTATGGAACAATCAAAAATTCAGGTGGAACTATTCGGTACAAACAGTTTACAATGTTCCAATTCGTTTACGATGGTGACGTGCCAGTGTGAAGTTAGCACAACCACAATAGAGTGTGCTGTATCTTGTAAGTGATTTTGCAACAAACAAATGTTTCAGTGGTACTAAAGAGTACAAGCCAGGCACAAACGAGTGGCAATAGTTTCAGTGGTGTTTGGTGTGGCGGCGGTGCCAACTTTACGGACATATTGTTAGGTTTGTCACGCATTGATGAAAGAGGCAGGACCGCTCTTCCTTTTCTTTGGTTCAAAAGAAACAAGAGGAAAATTATTCTGGAATTCAAAAACAGAGAATTCTACTTGAAATTTTTTGTTAGGTTGAAAGTCCGGAGGTGTTCCTTTTTTGTTTTTGTTCTGTTCCTTCTGATGTCAAACCAATGTATAATAACCGTTACTGTTATCTGTACAGCCCAGAAGTGTGGCAAAATACCCTTCATTATTAATATTGTTACGATTTGTCCCTCAGAGTTTGTCAATTTCAGTGAAATGTGGTCTACCGGATGTTGCACGTGAAAATTACAAGAACAAAAATATGTCAAGAACAATTATATTAAAAATAATTATAGGCCACACATTTTCCAGGATTCTGTATAATCCCTTCTGTTGAGAGAATGTCTGCGGCGCATCAGTCCTCGTGAGAGGCGGCAACGCCGAAGGATCCACACAGCCGGCGCTCGTGGCGAGTCACGTGGCCCCTCCTGCCAGCCAAGCGCTGGAGCTGCCGGGTTCCCGACTCGCAGCTCGGCGGCAGTGGGCAGGGGACGGACAGAGTAAATTAGACGCGCGCGCTCCTGCAAGACTTCCACGTTTGGTGGTGAGTGTACGCATGCAAAATGGATCATTCCATCCAAAACTTTAGGATTTTGAAGGGAAGCTTCTTGAGTGTTTTTCTTGTTTCAGTTTGATTAACATAGTAATAGGTAGTTACAAGGCAACTTTTAAGACTCCTAGCTTGAAAGGATCGGCTACAACAATGAGAAAAAATATTCAAGTACTGCTATCACAAGACTTTCAAAAATATTTCATTATTAATACACCTTTCTTTGTAATTTAACAAACGAAAACCATTTTAAAGTTGATACGTTGAAATGGAGCAAAATTAATCTAAATTATTGTTAATAATAATAGCAAAAATTCATGCAAAGTTACAACAAATATTAATAATGAAAAATGCAGTTTTGACTGAAATGAATTTTTCCCTACATAAAGATCATTTAATGATTTATTCGTGGTTCAAATTGCATCGCGGGGCTACCTCAAGTTTTTATGTAATAATTTATATCCGCGTTGTTTGCCTTTAAGGTGGTTACAGCAAGATAAGTGTCAAGTTTAACACGCCTTTTTTATAGTATTAATCGAAAGATCCGAGGTTCTTCTATGTTCTGTTAAATTTTGAATTGATTTTACCGTCTAGTTTTCGGGTAAGGAGACTAAAGTTTGCTGTTTTAACATGGGCTCTAATGGTGACCTGACAGATTGACCTGAAATTTTAAAATTGTGAGGAAATTAACTGTTAAACACGTTTTTAACAACGCTTCTTTTTGTAGGTAGCATCTTGAAGAATCAATATGCGCAATTTGAAGGAAATCTACCGTTTCAAATACGAGAATTTTGCAAAATTATAAGCCAAAATCAGTCCAAAGGGAGACGTTCGCGCGCTTTCTAGGGGTCGGGACAGCGACGCGCATCTCGGCAACACCGCGCGCGCAACGTTCTTCATTCAAATCGAGTGACGGTTCGTGCATTCCTCTAGATCTTCTCGGAGCAATTAAAATACCCTCACACCTGGAGAACATTGCGTTTGATGGTAACCAGATATTCAGAAAAGCTGGAATTTTTTGGGTATAATGGTTAGTGCAATCTGAATGGAAATCTTAATTCAATTAATATTCCCAATGACTCACTTTGATACTATTCCCTACGAGAAAATGGGTGAATTTGAAAAGTAATAGAATTTTTTAAACATTCAGTACAGTTTTATTTTCTATTGTGCCGTATGTCAGTGGTTTTTTTTTGCTCTTGAACAATTAATATTTATTCAATTATTCGAAAATTATTTATAGTCTCTTTTATTATGGAGATACACAGCGAATTGCTATAGTCTTTTCCACCACATTTATTTGCACAGGACACAAAGTAGCGAACTTTAGCACAGATCAGCACCTCAATCTTTTGGGCTACTGAGTGGGCATTCAATTCAGAACGAAATACATTTCTTAATGACTGTAAAGGAGTTGCAATGGTAGAATATTGTTTTGATAGTGTTAATATCAACCATTCAAGGTACATGTGAATGCAAAGCTGGATTTCCTCCTAGCAAAATAAGGTTTGGGACTCCCATCCCCGAGCCCGCATTAATAAAATAAATATTAGAAACTTCATAATTTTTTATCTGAATAATCATTTATCAAAAAGTTAACTGAACGTTTGATTTTAAAAATAAATTGAATGGAGTAACAAGAAACCAAACATAATGAGAACTTTTGAAAGCAATGTCTACTTAGTATGCACCTCGTTAATTTACATTGTTTTGGAACAATGATTTATTCTATCATAATTACGGTTTTTAGATTTATTTATAATTTGATTTTTAGTATTAAAGATTGTTCTGAAGGAGTGCCCAGTATATGTTTTTGCCAGGAAGCCCCCAGTATCTAAATCCGACCATGAGCAAATTTAATAATTACATTTTATTGAAATTGTGAGAAGAATGATATATTTAGCCGTTGGTAGTTTCAGGATTTTAATGGAAACCTCTTTTCTCTACAGCACTATATTTTATCTAATTGTTTGTATTTCCTGGAGAGTAATAATGCATTAAATGGTTCTCATGTTTTACTTTCAAAACTTTTAAACCGCTTTTCATTTTGATTGTAACATCATGACAAACGATTTCAAAAGACTATGCAACTTGTAAATCTCTTTGGCGATTTTATCTCCAACATTGTTACAATTTTATTATTGATGGCTTCGATAACACAGCTCTCAGAATTATACAGTGCAGTAATTTAATTTTATCATCTTTAGTTTGATACGTTATTTTCATAATAACCTGCATATAAATCAATATAACATATAAAATTACACTGAAAACCAACAAATAGTTTCCACGAATTATACAACCGCACCGCAGGAAATAATATGGAACATTGCAATTGTAAACATTGTTGTAAAATTTCAATCAACACTATTGAAAAATTGAAAAATTATGATGCAGTTTATTAAACAAAGCAAAAGTAAAATAGAATACAAAAAAAAAGTGATAAGGTTAATGAGAAGCATATTGAGTCAATGATTACGATGTCTATCAAGTGAAATATAAAGCATTTTACAATGTTGGAGAGAACTAAACTGTTGCTAAGCTATTGAATAATCTGTTTTGGCCGACAATTGTCTAGGGTAATTCAAGGAATAAACATTAGAAAGAAATACATATTGAAAACATTTTTGAAAATTTTTTATTACGTTACTGGTCTCGTATTATAGGGGGAATTATTTCGTTTTTTTCAATTCGGTTTGGGAAATCAGCACTCCGCCAATTCGCTCAGATTGTGATATTTATCGCGTGTCGACCAGGCAACGAACAGTATTCGAAGTGATTCAAAACAACGAAACTTTGAAGAAGCATGAGCCCTGTGCAGTCATGCCAATCTCAAGGGCATTACGGCGTTGCTCAATATACTAGACTTTTCCTTCCATCCAAACATAGAAATTTTTGTCATTATTAGCGATCACTGTTCAAAAACATATAAATGTGTTATAATGTTACATTTTATGATTTGGCTCGTACTAATTGTGTAATAGTGCGCTTTTATGTTCAATCCATTGCTTCATTTTTTTATTCCGTGGCCACTGGCTCTGTTGGTACGAGTTAAGAAACTAGTCAACGGTAGTTTTTATGTGATATTAAAATATTTTTATTTTACATCTATAGAACAATTTTAATTCGCATAATTACATAAAACTCAGCATAAAAGTCTATATTTTGTTGATGTAGGACTCACAATACCAACGTATCCTGCAGTTAAATCTTTTTGAATGTAATATGGGCTCTATCTTCTAGGGAATATCTCGCTCTAACCACCTAAAGGGCAATAATCTCTCGCACATGGAGCTGCTGTGTCCAACACTGGGCCTGAGAGCGGCGGGTGCTTTAGGATCGCTGAAGGTCGGGGACAAGAGAACCCCTCGGGAAGGGCTGACGAGGCGTAAGTCTTTGTTCGTGACACTTTCCTCACTGGCTGAATTTGTGCGAATTTCGTTGCGTTAGGGAGCTTGCTTGAGGGAAATGCTGGTCTTTAGGCGAGTAAGTTATAATCATTTTAGTCCAACTTTGTACTCAATAGTAAAAAAATTGCGCGTTAAAAGCTTTATTTAAAAGCCAAAGTAAATTTAAAAAAAATATAATATTTTTGATGTGTAGCCACCCTTTAGAACTTCAAAAGCATTCCAATCAAGCCAGGAAAAGGAAGCTAACCGAGGAAATGAGATGTTTCGTTTCACAACGAAAGTTGCCCACGAAGAGGAAGCTCAAATGTTACGGAGAGAACACGACGCTTTCATTGTGTTGTTCCAGATAATGAAATTGATTTCCCTGAGACATTTTTCGTCTTCGCCTGAATTTCCCAGACAAGTTGTGATTCCACGCAAATGTCAAGGAGCGTGCAAACTTGATGCGGAATTCCCTCATTCAACGGCGCAACGCACGGCATAAAGTTTGCACTCTTGAGTATTAATTTTTTAACGGTCTTAGTTTTCATGGCCTCGTCTAGAATGTTTCAGGATTGCCTACAAATATTCATTGTTGCTCACATTTTTTTCATGTGAATTAAAACAATGCATTTTGAATTAATACATTAATGTTTTGAGCTTGATTATTAACAGCAAATGTACATTAACATAGGTTTATCTATACTCCAACAAATGGCGTTTTGAATATAAAATTATGTCTTTTAACATAATCAGAAAAAATAAATAGTACGGACGTTAAATGCGAATACATAGAACTTTAATAATTCATTGAGAAGCAAGAATAGGTGATAATTAATTGATTTTTTAGAGAAAACATCTTTACTCTAAAGTGAAACGATTATAAAAAAAACAAATAGTTAATTTTGGGATATCAAGTTTTGATGCAATTTTGTTTTCCGTGGAATGACCCTAAAGAATTAAATGAAGTGTGGTTGAAGAGTTAAAATAGCTACGAAGTGTTATGAAGTGTGTAATAGTATCAAAATTGTTATCTATATTGTTAACTTAATAAGATATTTAAAAGAAAACATAGCAAGTTTCCTGAAGTTTATCTGTTAACAGTGAGTGTAAGTTTTCTAATTGTCGTTCGTATAACGAAAAATTTTAAAACTGATTGTGTCGTTTCTCGTAATTCGAATGGCGATTAAAAGGCATCTGTAATGTTCGCTGATTATTAGATATGTTTAAACATATTAGCAGTTTAAACGTTATATAATATATAATATTGTATAATAAAAATGGTACAAAATAGGGGAACTTCTTAATGGAAATTTGTATAGTCATAGTGCAAGATTATTTCTAATGTCAGCGATAGTCGAAGGCATGAAAGCAGTAACGCTACTGCTGAATAGGCTGGGCAGTGTTCAGAATCGTGTTTGCGTAAGCGTTCACTTATTTTTGCAAGAGAGTTTAAATGCACCCGTAAATGATCTCTCATTACGTAACGTAGAATAACATCTAAAGATTTTTATAAGTTTATGGAATTATTGAAATCAATACGAAAGATATTATAGCAAAAATTGTATTTGAAAGACTTTAAAATCCTTTGGAAATGCATAGAAACAAGAATTAAAGAAGAGATATTGTTTTGACAAGGATACGATTGTGAACATTAGTCTTGTTCACAAGACTTGTGTACTTGAGGTATATAAGATAACCATTACCACTTGTTCTAAAAATGCTAATGGCAAACAGATTTTATGTAACATCATTTCATTTATGTAATTTTATTGATTTCAATTGCAGGCCACAGCACGGAGGCGTAGGTAACCTTACGAGGACCATGTTTTACAGGTTATCTTACATTGATCACAATGCATATGAAAAAAAAATAATTTTTCATTTGTTATGTGCAGATCTCAATAAGTCAGCCCTTTGTTGAATAATTACAGAAATATCTGATGAGGTATCAAGAAATAATTAAAAAGTCATAAAATATCCTTCATGTATTACACAAATATCATACACCAATAATTATATATACTAATAAAGTAAAATAGGAAAAATTCTACTAATAGCAATTATCCGCACAGGATTTAATGCATTTAAGCAACGAAACTAAATTTATTTGTTTTGTGTTGAAATTCTGTCGATAAAACCAAATGCTATTTATACGCTTATAAGGAGCGCCAAAATTGTGAACAAGATTGACGCGACCTTCTAGATTCGTATCTCGTAACCAATAAAGCAATGTTGCGAAATATTGCCTGTGTGCATTTCTCGAATAATTATGCTTCTGTAATATGCTTATTACTTAAGCGATTACTTATCGTAGAAGTGTCGACTATGAATACGCTTCTTGGACTTGTCAGTCATGTGAATAAAATGAGGGATTGACGTAAATTCAATGACATTATTTCAATTTTTTAAAAGTATACTTTCTTACAGATCAGCTGTTGAAGTTTACAACCCTCTCCATCAGAGCTCTGACGTCACGCGGTCGTGAGTGGCTGATTGGATTGGCTGATTTGATTCTAAGTACGTCATATTTCTTTCGCCTTCCTGGAAGCGCGTCTCCTGAGCGTTAGCTGCAGTCGACTTCAGACACCGGGCAGCGACAGTCGTCGTTTTCATAGCTGCTGCGGGGACGTGTTCTTCAACTATCATGCCATGTGTAGTGGTCTGCTGCCATAGTAGTATGATCTATGTAGATTATGGAGGAGAAAGTGAGTGCATATATGTGTGTGGTTCAAAGAAGGCTATCGGAAGACTTCAGTATTTTTTAACTTAGGTAATTTATAGTTGCAGAACTTACGATGCTGAGGGGGAGTGCGATAGCTGAAGATGACTTGTGGCAGTTACTGTCAAGATGTTCGCTAGATTGTATCAATCAAATGGGCAGTTTGAAGAAGCATTGGCTTCAATATGAGGTACTGTTATTCTAATTAACTTGACATTTTTAGGAATGTGTCTTTATTAATGAATTTTTGAGCGTTATGTTCTCGAAAATTAACGATTGAATAATTAAATGTTATTATGAGTTCTGCAGTTGCAGTTCTTGAATATTTTATATAACATTTAATTTTTCTTAAATGCATTATAAAGGATTTTT
Source organism: Gryllus bimaculatus (assembly GCA_017312745.1). Lineage (NCBI taxonomy): Eukaryota > Metazoa > Arthropoda > Insecta > Orthoptera > Gryllidae > Gryllus > Gryllus bimaculatus. The sequence continues at coordinate 1,948,794 of BOPP01000216.1, forward strand.
TTAGACGCGTAAGTAGTTTCTCAAATTTTTTACATATTTTTATATTTTTAACATATTTTAATTTAAAATAAATTAAGTTTTTCTTTAATGTCCACTAATTTCAGACTGTTTATATGCACATAAGTGCTAATATGTTAGCAGTAATGATTGCAGGCTTCTGTGATAATTTACTAAAATAGTTTATATTTAATTTTTCATTTTAAAAGGAATGAAATCTGAGTAATTGCTTAGATTTTTAAATATGGTTTTTTGAACATTTTATACAAGATTAAATATTTATTTACTTACAGAAACTAAGTACATTAATATCTTTCAATTAACTTTGAATATAATTTTTTAAATAAAATGTTGATGTAACACATTATTTATGTATAAGTGAAGTGGTAAAGTCGATTTTTGATTTTGCAGAGTTATTTTCATTGCTAAGAAACATTTTTTTATACTTTAATTCGTGAAAATTATGATTTACAAAATGATTTATTTAGTCCTGCTTCTGGCAGGTTACACGTGTTGACGGTTTCATTGAGTCCGGAGATTATTCATTGCAACAGTGATGTCAAGCAGTGATGGTAATGTTCAAGATCTGAATTGAATGCAACAGTCAACAGCTGATTTACTTCAAACGCATGATTAAAAAAATTCAAGTACGTACCCTTATTTAATTACACTTACAAAACAGTAAAAAATGTTCACGTAAAATTTACAATTACTCAAGATCTGAGTTTTTGTTTCTCAAAGAGAATATTACATATTTGAAGTGGGAGATAACACCTGGGTTTAACTTCCATCTATCAAACTGTGTTGAGTAGACACATTTTCAGGATAATCTTCAACTTGATGTATTTCAAAATACAATGTTTAGATTTCTCCAGTGTCAGTTGGATACTGATGACACTCTCATGGCTATTTTTCTAACAGTGTTTTAAGAAAGTGATTTACTTTTTACACATGCTAATATTTCTTAAATGACTCTTAATGAGAATACAGAACTTTACAAAATATGAAGTCCTAACTTTTAACAAAAAATAAATAAGTATATTAAATAAAAAAATCCCCAAGATATTCTTAAGTACTATAAATGTACAGAATCGAGAAGTTTTATTTATTATTTGCACAATTCAAATTTGTGAATGCGAAGATATTGAAAGAAGGAAACTAAAACTTAACATAACCAATTCACTTTGTGTCCTAACCAGATAAAAATAATGAGAATAGTCTGGACAGTAATGATAGTGTTGAAATTTTTGATTTGTTGCAGTGTAGCAGTGAGAAAAGCAACGAATATTTATTTCCATCAATTTAAGTTATGGAATGTAAGTTGTGTACAAAAGGCAGAAATTTTCTGGAAATTTGAAAAAACACACTAAGAATGGTATCAAGCAGCAACCAGTGATGGTAGGATTGAATACATAAAATTGGTAAGTTGTGTTTTTCATTACAGTAGTTTTAATTTAGTTTTAGTTACTGCAGGATTTACATTTTTTAAAAGTACTTGTTCCTTTGTATCGAATATTCCATAACTTCTTTTGTGAAGGAAAAAATGTTACTAAGACTTTGGGGTTGGACAATGGGTTATCCCCAAAATTACCAAAATTCTAAAACAGAGGAACAAAATTAAATAGTATGAGTATTACTTGACTAACTGTTGCTCTATGATTGGTTGCAATTTGTCTGGCTAGATACTTTTCCCCTTTTATAAATAACTGAGATTTTGGGAGTTTGGAACAGGGCCTTTTAACTCCTATATAATATGGTGGAAACCATAATTGTTACACGCTCTTCCGTACTACCTTCTTACAGGAATTAAACCACGAACTGCAGCCAACGATAATTAAAACGTTCATGTATGCTGCACGAGTTCAGTGGTTGCGTGCAGTCCGTTAATGTTACAAAAGATAGCGCCGATGTTTGCACTTCCTTCAGGGGTTTCTTATATGTGTGTTTCATTAATAGTTGAACAATTAAAGTCAACTTTTACTATTTCTCACAAATTAGCCAATATTTATGAGCAGAAGTTGATGAGCCCAACTTGCATTTGTACCTGTCGACTGGTACCTAGAGTAGACTCTAGAGCTTTTTCTCCTGTTATGATGGCGAGTTGCAAAGCCCTGGTTGTATTTCCTCATTTTTTAAACCCATTCCACTGCGCTCTAAAAGCTCGTCAATAAACTGAGATGTGAAAATTCTATTTTGTTATGTAACATTTTATTTTCAAAGTGAAACCTTGACTATGTTAGAAATATTGATTTAGGAGGCAGTGATAAGAACAGAATATGACATTTTGAAATGAGTAAGACTCCTACAAATTGGATACATTATTTCTTGCACATGGCACGACACCGTTCTGAAAACATCAACGTTATGGTAATTATTGGTTATGATCCAGTTTATATCGTGTAGTTCTGGTAACGGAATAAAATATTGAGAGAACCATTGCAAGTAGAAGGGTGTAAAAATAGCTCATTTCATTCATTACTATCTCAAGAAATTAAAGAAGTATTTCAAGGTTTTCTCTTTTATTGCTGTCACAATACAATGTGCATATGTTAACAGTTCCTTCAGCTCGAATTCACTTTACTGTTCTTTTAAATGTAATGTGGTTTTGTGTTTTCTTTATTAAGTGAACTCTGTGGATCAGTGGTGTGTAATGTTGTGATTGAATGGTGTTTTTGTCAGTGTAATGGGTGTGAATAATCTAGCAAAAATATTCTTAGATTGAATACCAGTGTAGTAATACCAAGATAAGAGATAGGAACTTAAGCATTACATGTGATTCTAATTGTGGTGTGTATTTTAATGTCTCATCTCAATTATATAAAAGTTTAATATTGTATTTTGAGAGTGCAAAATGTATAAATTGTCTTAAATCAATTGTTCTTTGATAGTTGCTGATGTTATATATACTGATTTATCTAACTTAATTTTTATGAAATAAGGTGGTGTTAATCTGTAGTTACTGTGTAGCATTGTCTGTAATACTAATTGCAATGATGTAAACCATTATGTAGTGCCATCAAATTGAAAAAAGAATTTTTGTTGTAGCAATTTTTAATGTAGCCAAACAGATAAGTGTTGTTTGCTGTTTCAAGGTACTAGTTTCATAAAATTCATTTATTAGTACGGAATTCTGCAATATTTCTGCTGCAACAATCAACAAATAAATATCAATACGATAATAATGTAGTAATGGCAATTTTTTCTTCAGGTGTGTGAAACCGTATGTGGTGCCATGTGATAGAATGAGGAAGGCAGTGTGCTGGGTGACCATGTGATCATCCCCGAGAGCTTGTCATCCTATTGGACCTGGAGTGCACCTGTTGGGTGAGCTGAAACACACTCTCTCAGCATCTGCTTCAGGTGCTTGTTCAGCACCTAGTCTTGTAGATAAAAAAGTATTTGAAGTGTCTGAGTCAGTTCAGGTGGAGGTTCTGTATATGATAAGCAGAAGATATGAATCCTCTGCCATTTGCAATTTGTCTAAGTATTTTCTTGGCTATATCTGTTTGATAATAACTTCTATACTGTTATAAACGTCTGTGTGTTGCTAAGTAATGATTTTTCGGTGATCTGTTGCTGAATACACAGTTCATGTTTTAATCAGAGGAATTAAATGGATTTGGGGTGACTGAATATGAATTATTGTAAAAATGTCTAGTCACATCAATGAGCTGCTGAAGGTGAGGGATGTGCATAAATAGAATTGTTATACTAATATTTTAGAGCAAAATTAAAGATTTTATTTTCTGCCCTTTAAAATTGTTCACAGGTATGTCCTTATTTAAGGAATAGTTTGTGAACTATTTTAGATAATGATAGAAGCTTGAGTTGATTGAAAGATAAGAGCTTCAATGAACTGTTTGGACTGAGATTCACTTTCTTTTTTTATTTCTCCAAATAAGAGTTGAATGAGGTTCAATGTTTCAAAATGTTTTTAAGTTACTGGAGATGGCAAGATTTGTGACATGAATGTAATATGCATTTGCTGCATTTTTAAGTTAATTATGATGTGCTCTGAAAATCTTGCACTTCTGTCAGTTGAACACTTTCAAGTGTCATAGGGGTTTCTTGTTCTGTTCAGTTTCCCAAATCACAAATAATATTTCTGATACAATTGATAACTACTGGTATAGATTTATTGAATTATGGGAAAATGGGTTGAGTATCATAAGGACAAATTTGAAATGATCAGGTGAAAGACTTCATGGAATGTTTTGTTGTTATTTGTTGATATTGAGTAGTGAAAAATTTGCCATGTTGACTGTCATGTATATATGGTAATGTAATTTATTTTTTATTCATAATGTTATGATTTTCATGAATTTATTTTTCCTTGTAATACCTTATAGTTCGAAGATTTTCTAAATTTATTTCTTAAAATTTTATAAAGTGATGTGGATAACAGTAACATTTGAGGACGTATTTTAATGTTAAATACCATAATGTTTAAATACCATAATGCATGAGGGGAGGAAGAAGAAGAAGAAGAAGAAGAAGAAGAAGAAGAAGAAGAAGGAAAAAAAAAAGAGAGGAAATAAACAACTTTTTTTTTATTGTTAGTGATAAGTTGTTTTTGTCACCCGAAGACGCATAATTTAACTATTATCTTCTCCACCAAATGCAAGTAAATGTCAGCATTTTCTCTGCTTTAATTTAGAGAACTTAGATGTGGAAAATATGTGTAATTGTGTTGTGAAAATGTGTTATTTTCTCCATCACCTCACCACGGTGAGGTGAGGGAGAAAATAAAATGATCACGCACATAAAATGGGTGTAATTGGAGTGACAGATTTCAATTTATTAACAAATTGCAAAGAATGTACATTTCAAAATCAACATTAGTGTAAAATAATTGAAGAGTAACTTCTGGATAGTGCTGCAAAATTTGTGATTTAGATCTCATGTTTAAAAGGTCTCCAGTTATTTATTGATTGGAATTGAATATATTGTTCTGGTGCCTTGTTTTACTTGGCGAGTCTCGGGCCCCGAGGCCTGCTCTGCATCAGGCCATGCAAATTCAACTACACTTCTTTCAGGAACTAACGGGTAAAGAAGGTTTTACTTGTGCAGGCGATTTGGAATTATATTAGAGGCTTCTTTTTGGCTTGAGGATCGTTTACATGCAATAAATGTACAACAGGGGACAGCTGGCTTTACTTCCCCTGCGAAGGAAAGATTCTTTCACCTTTAAAAATCCACAGTATATTATGAGGTGTTTGCTATATTTGCAACTGACTAATAGGGTGTGGGAGATTGATAAGTGTTGTGAGATGCTCCGTATATGTTATTTTGTGAAATGGAAGTATTTCTTTTGTGAGTGTTGCAAATTATAATGTATGTAATATTTGGAAGATACACATTTACTGTTGTTGAAGTGAGTATATCTGTGAAGTGAGCATTTGGAGAAAAAAAAGGGAGTACTAAACATAAGTTTTAAAAAATGCAACTTCTTATGATACTATTATTTTTTTTGTTTTCGTATATTTATTTATTTATTTATTTATTTATTTACATCTAAACAGGCAATTGCCCAACATTACAAGTTGTTACAATATTTATAATTGTAAAAATAATAATTCTAGAAATAAGTATATTATAAAAATAAATTTTATTTGAAATCGCAGAGATAATGTGACTTTGTATAATTAACAAATTGACTTACAGAGATTCAGATTATGTCGAAATCACTTTTATAGTATCTGCACATATGCCATATAGGAGAATAATAATCCAAATTAGTTCTTGTGAAATTTATAATTTTGCTTAAATCTGAGGTAAAGCAACCGTATTTTCCAATTGATCACAGATAGTATTTTGTTAGTGTCAATATCATGATTTAATAATTTGAATGGAAATAAGTTGTCATTAAATTTTTTACTGTTTTATTTACGGATGTTAAATTCAAAGTTCTAATTTCAGAAGGGTTTCTAGTCAGTTGCAGTTTTCATAATAAATCCTAACATTCCTTACATTTGATTACCTTTATCTACAATATTATCTGTATGTCTATGAATTCTCATTTTTGGATCAAAATAATTCCAAGATTTTTATTTCTTTGACTGATTCGAGTATTACAGTACTTGAGTACTCCATCAATAGAATATTCATGGTCTACTATATTTGTGTGTTTTGTGAATTTCGTCACTTTACACTTATTTGTATTAAAGTTTATTGATTTGATTTACTCCAAGACTATTCTAGCACTCATGTAGTTTGTAATGAATAACGGTATTAATTTCTGTATAGATTTTTAAGTCGTCAACAAATAATAAAAACACGTAATTTGAAAGAAATAATTTCATAAGTTTAATTACTGTATATGGATTCAAAATAATCAACAAAAATATCTACTATCTTTTGAGGGGTGTCAACTGTTTCATTGTCATCAAAAATATAATTTCGAGTACCATTTGTTTCTCTTTTATTGTTAATGGAGTTTCAGAATGACTTTATATTAGATGGATTAGAATTTTCAATATTTATCGCATAATCATGTTAATCAAGATGAGATTTTTATTTACATATTTTGCGCAATTCTGAAAATATACTATAATCCAAAGGGTCATCTGTAAATTAGTATTTGGAGTGAGTTTTAGACTTTTGGTTTAACATTATATTGATTGAATAGAGTTAATTTCAAAATAGCTACTGCATTCAAAGGAGCATAAGTCTTGAATGGAAGGTTTCCATATTTCAGTCTATTGAGCAAGCCTGTTTGGATGTAATTGCGATCTTCGAGAATTCTAGTAGGGCTCTCTATCTCCTTGGAGTCAGGGGGAACAATGAGGCTCAAGGTGGGAGGCCAGTAGATGAGAGTACACTTAAAGGATCCAGTGATAGTGTGCATAGAATTATTTAATTGGCTATTGACCGAATGGGCATAGTGGCTGATCATCCAAACTGTAACTCCAAATCGCTTCATTGTCCTCAAGTCCGAGAGTTGATGTACAAAGTACGGAGGTAGCAGCACTCCTAGTTGTCCCACACGGCTTCTGCAAAGTATTGATTCTGGTGCGAGATTTAGCAGATGTGTTTTTTAAGTGAGCTTTTATACGTTAAGGTGCGGTCTAGGGTTATGCCCCAAATTTGTTGGATAAATGTAGGTAATCATTTTGGTATAAGTTATTTTTTCCCATTTTTCCTGGTATGGTTAAAGTAAGAGGTAGCAATATTTATTTCATGAAATGGTTTTAGATTATTCAATTAATTGATTGTATTTATATGATCAAGTATTTTTTTAAAGTAACTGACGGAAATCACTACGGATTCATGATAAATCAATTTCAATTATGTCTTAGAAACTGTACATTTAATATTAGCTAGAATCAGGTCAAGAAGTCTACCATTATAATTTTCAACCATAATAAATTTGGACAAATTGTAAAAATCAGTCGATTACATGAAACATTGAAGTTTCAGATCAGAGGTGACTGTATAATTAATATTCGTTGGTATACCTGAATCAATAAATTTCAACAAAGCCATTACTTTGTCTTTGTCTAGGCTGGTGAGCATCACTCTGGGCCTGCTTTTCGCTCTTCCCAGTTTGGGTGTGTGGCACTAGCGTGTAATAAATGAAAGGCGAGGGGGGAGGTGGGAAGGAATCTCTCGCTACCCCGTACGTGACGGTGTTCGTTGAGAAGGGGCGGGGAGGCGGGGGATAAGAGGTGGAAAGATGTGAGAGAAATGAGGTAGTTTATTTGTAGCCGATATCGCTGGGTAAGTAGAGCTATGAGGTGCTGGGCGGGGGAAGTTTGAGGATGTCAAAGGGGTGAAGAAATCGTGATTTATGGAGGGGTGGGTTGTGAAGGACGTGTTGATGGGGGCGGGTTTGGAAAAATGCGGTATAGTGGTTTTTCGTGAGGGCGTTGTCAACGTCCTTGTGTGCGATGTCGAAAATGTCTTTGTAAATTGGCATTAGTTTAAGTGCTTGTCGGATTCTGTTGTAGTTTGTGAGTGGAGGGGGTCGAAATGAGAGGCGTAAAAAGCGGTTTTCAGTTTTTATTAGTTTGTTGTAATTAGTCTTTGATGTCGTTGCCCAGGTCGCACAGTTATACGTCAGTATTGGTTTGATATATGTCTTGTAGATGTATAGTTTGGTCTTGGTGGGTGTGTCAGGACAGGTGTGAGGGAGTTTGGTCGTCTGTTTTTTGGGTGATTGTGTCAACATGATGGAGTTTAGTCGTCTGTTTGCTTTTTGGGTGATTGTGTCAACATGTCTGTTCCATGAAAGTTGCGGTCAAGAGTGATGCCTAGGTATATTGTTTCGTTAGTCCAGTGAATTTCAGTGTTGTCTATAGTGAGCGGGGGTGGTGTTGGATGCGCCTTGCCAGGGTATCCTCTATTGAAAAATATTGCAGCGCTTTTGTGGGGGTTTAGTTTCAAGTTGTTGTCTTTTGCCCAAGTCGTAATGTTGTCTAAGTCCTTTTGTAAAATTTGGGCGGAGTGGGGTAGTCTACGTCTCGTCACTGCCAGAGCCGTGTCGTCGGCGTATACGTAGTCGTTAGTCGGAGGTGAGGTCGGCAAGTCGTTCGTGTATAAGAAGAAGAGGATAGGGGAGAGGACGGCTCCTTGCGGGACGCCGGCGAGGATTGGTCTGAGGGAGGAAGAGGAGTTGAGATGGTTGACATAGAAGGAGCGGTCGGTCAGGTAGTTGGAAATGAGTGCGAGGAGGAAGCGGGGGATATGTGGACTGATTTTGTAGACTAGTGTGTTATGGTTAACGGTGTCGAAAGCAGTTGTAAAATCCAAAAATATGGCAGGTACCGGTTGTCGCTTTCCCTCCTGTAGTCGCGTCGCAATGTCGGAAGTGAGGCGTAACGTTTGTAGTCCAGTCAATCTGTCTGCTCGAAAGCCGAATTGTGTCGGTCTGAGTCTTTCTTCCAGTATGGGGGATAGTTTTTTCAGGATGATACCTTCGAATATTTTGCCTAAAATGGGTAGGAGGCTGATCGGTCTGTAATTGTCAGGTTGGAGAGGGACTTGCTGGGTTTGGGGATCATTTTAATTTTGGCAATTTTCCAGGAGTTTGGGAAGTAGGAGGTTTTGATAAAGGCGTTTTTAAGAAATATAGGATGATGGAAGAGGAATGGGGTGCCTTAGGAGCGGCGAAGTTTGTCAGCGAAAAGTTCTGTCATAGTCTGCGGATCGTAGGTTTTGATCGGGTCGAAGTAGTGGCGAAATGTTGCGGGTAGTTTCCTTAAGGGTTTTTATTAAAGTCCAAATGTTGCTGGGGAGCTTAGTAAGGTCCGTTATTGTTTTTGTTCAGTTTTGGCGTTCGTAGTCTACTAGTGCGTCGTATAATGTTAGTTTGTTGTATAAGTACGTCATTTTTTCATGTCGGCGTGTTTTGTAGAAAGTTTTTCGAGTCTTGCGTTTGTAACGTAAAAGTACCAGTATGTGGCTTGATAGTTTTTCGTGTGTTGGTAAATGTGGATGCTTTTCGAAAGGAGCGGTTAATTTAGAGAGTTAGTTTTTTTAATGGCCAGGTCAATTTCATATGGATTTTGTAGTGCGTTTTGGGATTTTACTTTTTTGGAGCTGAGGTGTTTGAATTTATGCCAGTCAGTGGAGATTGATCGGGAGGGTAAGTTAAAGATGTGGGATGAGGTGTCTGTGGTGAAGAGGATTGGAAGGTGATCTGAGGTGAGTTAAGGATTTGGGTGAGGGGTGCTTATTGTAATGTTGGAGGAGTGAAGGGAGAAGTTCAGGATGTCGTGAGGAAGGTTGCGGATAAGGTGCGTGGGTTCTGCTAGTGCCGAAAGTTACACGTGTGTTTGTGTCGAGATACGTCTGTAGTATTTGTCCGTTAGTGTTAGTATGTCTGCATCCGCAGGTTAGTTTATTTCGAATTAATGTCGCGTGTGAGTATAGTCAGGTCGCTGTCTAGTAGTGGGAGGTGAAGAGATTTATAAATGGAAGCTATTGTGAGAGGTCTCTGAGAAGTGGCTATTTGGATTAAAGTGTTTTCAATGTGGGTGGTGGGGGCGGAGGGGAGCTGGGCGTGAGGGATGTCTTTTTTATGCAAATTGCAGTTCCACAGCCGTGGGTGGGAGAGTCTGTTCGGTAGATTATGTAATTGGGGATGTTGAAGCGGCGGGAAGGTGATAAGTGCGTCTATTGTATAAGTAGTACCCCGACCAAGAATTCTCATGAATCGTTTTGTCAGTCAGCTTTCGAACAAGTCCGCTATTGGCGTTCCAGAAGATGTTCAGGAGTCGACGTCTGATGAATTTGAAAGAGTTTGCAAATTTTGTTGATAACGGCTATGATTTTGGCCATGTTGTCGGTCGGTGTTTTGCAGATGGTGATTATGTCTTTGATGGTAGTTATAAGTTGGGTGAGGTTGCAGGTTTTGAGAAGGGAGAGGAGTTCTTCGTAGTTGAGGACAAGGTTTGTTGGAGTGTGGTGGCGTTAGTTTGGGGGAATTGAGTGTTGTTGGGAGCTGGTAATGTTCGTCCAAGGCTTGTTGGGTTTAGTCGAGGTTGGAGTGTTTTTTGTCTGTCATGTTTCGCCTTTGTCAGAACGGGGCAGTCAGGTGAGTAAGCAGGGTGGGCGTCGTGGCAGTTTGCACATTTGAATGTGTGGTTAGTGCAGGTGGGGGTGTGGTGGTTTTCGCTGCACTTCGCGCATATTGTTCGTCTATGGCAGTAATGTCGGGTGTGGAAGAGCATCTGGCAGTTGTCACAGCGGGGGATACGGTCGGTCTGGTTGTACTCGTGGATCGTAATTTTGTGGTGTAGTAAGTAGTGTATGTTGGCTTTAATTAGTCCTGTCTCTTGTTTGTTGGTCCCGATGATGTACAGTCCTAGTCCTATTAAAGCATTGGTGTCGGTCCTCTTTTTCATTTCAGATACGTGGTGTATTTTGTAGGGGAATTGGGAGAGGGCAGTCAGAACGTCAGTCGTGGGGATGTTGGGGGATAGTCCTTTGATTACCAGTTTGGCGTGTCTTTCTTCAGTCGTTCTGTGATGGTGATAGTAAAGGTTACTGTAGAAGTATCTAGTCCGTATTTTCGGGTCCAGTTCTATGGCCTCTAGTGCTTTCAGTAGTTTCTGGTGGGCGTCAGTAGTCTTGGCTTGGAGGGTGAGCTCCGTCCTAGTGCTTTTGGCGTAAAAACTGTTGGGTAAGTGTTGCTGGAGGTCAGTCAGGAGTCGGGTGGGGTATTTCAGTCCGTTGTTGTCAATATGTATGGCACCTATTTGAGGGCGTCTTGCAGGTGTTTGGGGTGTCTCGGTCGGAGTCGGGGCTTCTGTATTGCTAGTCCTGTATTGGTCAGTTTCTTGTGGCGTCAATATACTGTAGCGGTTGTCAATAGGTAGTGGCGTAGGCACGTTAGGTGGGCAAGCTTTGGCTGTGTGATGCCGCTTTGGCACACGAAAGCCGTCGTCCGTTGTAGTGTCAATCGTTGTAGTGGGTGGTGCAGGTTGGGAAGTGTGGTCTGAGTAGTTATTTGGAGGTTGGATCGGGGATGTTTTGTGAGGATGGGGCCACGCTAGCGCCACTCACCATCTGCTGCTGCGTGCTCGGTGGAACCTGGTGATGGCCAACTTTCACAGATGTTTATCCACTGCATCTGGCTGTAGTTGCTATATATTTACTCCATTTTCACCTCGAGTGCGTGGTCGAATGTTGTAGTGTACAGGGGAAGGATCAGAGGAGGAGGTAAGAGGGTTAGAAGTAATGGAGGGAGTGGAGAACGTTAGCAGGTGAATGGGATGGATTTTTGACAGGAGACTGCGTAGGACTGGAGTAGATGTCGTCTTGTGCAAGCTGTGTTTTCCAGCAAGGTTCAAGTGGGGACCATGCCGCGGGAAGTGTTTTGCTGAGAGGAAATTAAGTTCATAAAGTGCAGCATTTGTTTCTCTTAGTTGCAGTTTTAATTGTTGGTTTGCGTGCTTAATCTAGCTGCATAGTGTTGGTCTGTTGTACCAGAAGATCAGAGTCGAGCCAATAATGTTAAGTGTTTGGGGTGGCACGTTGTAATTTGTTTAAGTTCAGGTGTAAAGTTACAGCCTAAATTAATGTCATTCTGGCCTCCTATGATAATGACTGTGTCCTGATTGGTCAGTGTTTTTGTGGCGGTGTCCAACTCTGCAGTCACGTATGCAAACCTCCCGTTGCGTTTAAAAATAATTGAGACTGAGTAGTTGACACTAAATTTTTTTTTTAGTTGCGACTGGATATGGTTCCTGTGTCGTTTGTGCAGTCACGGGTGCACGTTTGGGAAGATTCGCAGTGTTGCCGACTTGTACCCAACCGTGTGTATAGTGAACCTCTTCCAACATTGGGATATGTCGATCTAAATTACTGTTTATGTGTGTGAAGGCTTTCATAATCTCGGCTTTGAGAATATAAAGAGTAAAAAGAGTAGAAAGATTAGTTGCCCTGTCACGAATGCGTTTTAATGTACTCGATAAAATTTGAATAAATAGAAGAAACTCAAATAAGAGCAACAAGCAGTTAGCTTAATATTTTGAAAGTAAGATAGTTATGTATTCAATAAATTTAAAAAAATGATTTAATACTAGATAGAGAAAGTGCGTTGTTTACAAAATAGATAGAAAGGTAGTACTTCCGAAATTTATCCATGTGGTTCTGTAGATTGTTGTCCACTTAAGTTGCTACTATTTAATACCATCAGTAAACTGTACTCCACCGTAGATAGAAAAAAGTTATTAATTGAAAATTTATCTTGAAAATATAGAATAAATTAAATTTGAATTACAAAGTAAAAACTGTTCGATACACCGTCCTCGTAAAGTTAAAGTTAACGGAATCGTCACTTATCAAGAAATATAATAAGTCATTCAGTAATTAAATTAGCACAGTGATAAAATGTTGAAAAGATATTGAATTATTTTTAGGTTGTGACACTTAACACCAAGTCGTAAATCTAAATTTCGTTAATGACCCAGTAACTGTTTACAATTTGTTATATTTTAGTTTTTCTTGGCAATATCAAACAACAAACCGGTATTATATATACAGACAACCTGCAACAAGTAATGAAAGCATTTAAACACACCAAATATATTCAAATCATCAAAAATAGATGGTGACAAAAATCTCGATCCGCTACATTCATATCAAGAACCTTACGAGTCTCACCGACCCAGCGTCGCCGCTGGAAGGTTGAGGGGAAGGATTACTGTTTTGGCTCGAATATTCTCGAGCAGACGTGGGTTTTAGAAAGTTTGTCTTAAAAATCATGAGAGTTGTGCAAAAAATAAGTAAATAAATTGAATCTCCAATGCTGTAGTTGTGCCTATCGTCTTCGTAAATTTTTAATGGCTTGCGGCTGTTCAGTCCGTTGTTCGGAAATTCCGAAATTTGCTAGAATGTTTTCGCAGCGCGAAATCCCCTTACTGGGTGGCGGGCGCAACTCCCTATTCGCGACTACTATTTCTTTTCATATTGATAATTTACGGGATTATCTTCATTTACATGAACGAACACGAAGTATACATGTTTAAAATGCAATAATTTTTAAACGGGAATCGGGAGTCTGGGTTGTTTGCGGAAGGGTTAGTTTTTCTATGCAGAGAAAGGTTAGTTTTTCTATGCAGGGAAAGGTTAGTTTTTCTATGCAGAGAAAGGTTAGTTTTTCTATGCAGAGAAAGGTTAGTTTTTCTATGCAGAGAAAGGTTAGTTTTTCTATGCAGAGAAAGGTTAGTTTTTCTATGCAGAGAAAGGTTAGTTTTTCTATGCAGAGAAAGGTTGTGGATGACGGAGGAGGGAACAGATAGGCAAGGATTTTGTCAAAGGAGGCGGCGGTGTTTTGTTGTCGACGAAATGTTGAGCGTGTCAGTCATTCTGTCGGTTCGTTGTCAGTCGGTTAAATTTGTCGTGGTTTGTTTATGCCCTCTGGCTTAGGTAATGGGAAGGGGAAGTTTGAGGATGTCCAAGGGGTGCTTTTTCCTGGTGTCTCGTGGTGGGTTTCTGAAGATGTGGTAGTGAGGAAGGATTACGTTTCGGGATATAGGATTGTTGATGTATTTTTTGATTTGGGCTATTGCGGAATTGTGGAGGTATGTGAGGATATGGGGTATTTTGTTTTGGAGTCGTATGGAGTTATAGATGGTGTACATGGGTGGACGGAAGATGAGGCGGATTTGTGGTTTTCCACGCGGGTTAATTTAGTGCGATTGGTGTGGGATGTAGCGAACCAAGTGGGATGGGCATGTGTTAGGATGGGACGGATTTAGGAGTTGTAGGTGTGGATTTTTCTCTTGGTGGGTATATGGGGATTGGTGAGGATGGGATGTAAGGTATTGGTGATCCTGGTTGCTTTGACAGTAATTTAGTGAATGTGTTGAGACCAAAGGAGTCTGCGGGAGAAGGTTACGCCAATATTTATGGTGTCCAGGGGATTGGTTCGTTTTCAATGGTTATAGGAGAAGGGTTGGATGGGTATGTTTTGTAGGAGAACAGGATTGCGTGGTATTTGGATGGGTTTATGATGGAGTTTTGGGAAGCCCAGAGGTGGAAGTTGTTTAGGGATTCTTGGAGGTAGGATAAGAATCTGTTTATGTAGCGGAAGGAAGCTAGAAAGGCAAGGTCATCGGCGCAAAGGAAGGTTTGTACACCTGGTGTTGGTGGAACGTAATTTATGTAAATGGAAAAGGGGGATTGGAGATAACAGCGCACTGTGGGACGCCGGCATGGATTGGGTAATTGGGAGAGGTTTTTGATAGGTGTCGGATGTGGAAGGAGCGTTGATTTAAATAGCTTTGTAGTAGGGTGTGAATATGCTCCGGGATATAAATGGCTCACACTTACTTAATACAATTAACTGTATCCTTACTGCAGCGGAAAAGGTACCCGGAACGTAAACTCCTACACCTGCACAGCAGGGGAACACCCAACAAAAAACACCTAGCAAGGTCAAACACGAGTGTACAAGTGTCTGGGCTATCAGGAACAATCTTTCAAAATATTTAATTGTCATTATAATATTGTTCCTTCATTTTTGGCCACTTATTGGCCTGAACCATCATTGCAGCGTCTGCCATGAGAACAAAGCCCCTACGTATACACGCTTTGGCTTGTAAATATCCTCACTTTTAATAAATACTCCTAAAAAAACATTCACAATATCATAATTTTAGAATAATAATAATTTCAGAAGTAGCCCGATTGATCATTGCAGTGACTAATCTTCAGGGAGCGGCCTAAAACTACACGCATCCACTTGTTATTCCATTTGTGTTCTTGGGAAAACAAAAATATTATTTGGGCGAAAAAGAACACACTTTTTGCCAAATATCATTCAGAATCTATTTTGTTCTTTAGCATAGGAAGTAGCCGGGCCGATCATAGCAGCGACTGCGTTGCCAGGAGACCGCTATTTATACTGTGCGATACTAACACTGCATAAAAATTGATGTAGGTCTTTAAACTTAACAGCACCTCTGGTCTATAAATGAACGTGATACCTGTCCACCTAGTATCTGATTATGCATACAATACTTGCAGCAAAATGTGTTGAAAGATAATGAAAAAATGTCTGTATTATTAGAGTAATTGTCAAAGAACGAATTAAGCTGCAGCCGTTTAATTTTCTAAAAGTAAACACACAACACTGTTGAACCTTTACGTAAAATATCGATTAC
This sequence comes from Gryllus bimaculatus, assembly GCA_017312745.1. Classification (NCBI taxonomy): domain Eukaryota; kingdom Metazoa; phylum Arthropoda; class Insecta; order Orthoptera; family Gryllidae; genus Gryllus; species Gryllus bimaculatus. Next base: position 1,964,405 of record BOPP01000216.1, read on the forward strand.
TTATTTGAAATTGTTACATATAAACGTTCACTATGGTGTTAAACAGCATTATAAATGTCAACTTCGAAATTTCATTTAAAATATGTTTTAAAAATTCGCGAATTTACGCGGAAGGTGCTTCATTGGCACCTTTTCTTTTAATTATTTATACACGAGTACAAAATTATTAATTTAGTTAAAAAATTAGTACATTATTAGTAGAACATTATAGGCTAGATATGTTGGAACTTTTACGAAACGGGGCGCGATGTTGGACACTTTTGATTGAAGCCGTTTGCAAAGTTAAGTTTTCAGATTGTAAAGTGTAGTATGTGAAGGGACCAGATAAAATTTTTCTGTTATACATGTAAAGGTTCACGATGGTTATAGACTGCATTATGATTTTCAACTTCGAAATTTGATTCAAAATATGTTTTAAAAATTCACGAATTTCAGCGGAAAGTGCTTCATTGGTATCTGTTTTCTAAGCGTTTATAGTTAAGAACAAAATTAGTACATTATTAGTAGAATATTATAGGCTCGTTAAACTGGAATTTCCGAGAAGGGCGATGCGGACACCTTCGTTCAGAGCCGCTCCCCATATTTGGGACCAGAAAAAATATTTTAATACATGTAAAAGTTCACTTTCGAGTTAACTGCTTAATTAATTCCAACTTTGAAATTAGTCTTAAAAATGTTTTAAAATATCTGAAAATATACGTGAAATTGCTTCATTGGCACCCGGTTTTCAATTGTTTATAGTTGAATACAAAATTTTTAATTTGGTAGAAAATTAGTATGTGTAGTAGATAAGTTTAGGCTAGTTGATTTGGAATTTATGTGAATTGGGGATGCTGGCTTGACGTCATGTGATAATTTTTTTTGTTTACAATTTTTTTAATTGTGGTAGAAAATTAGTACATAATTAGTACAAAATTATAGGTTAGTTGATTTTGAATTTCGAACAAGTGGGGGGTTGCAGCTTTTATTTTTGTATACATTTTTTATTTAATTGTTTGTTGAAGTACAATGTTCAGTTTACAATAAAAACTTTGCAATTGTTTGATGACTTAATCTAATTAACTTATTCTAGGTTAAAATTGTACTTAATTAATCTTAATATAGGGAGAGGAAAAAAAAACACCCCAGGTGAATTATTCTACATTTACAAATATCTGGTGGAAAGAATGGAGTGGCAATCTGTTCTTAATTCTGGTTTTGTATCTGAGATCTTTTCAGTCTGTAGTGAGTTGATGCCTATATGAAGGATAAGTTTGTGTAAAAGTTGTTTGAAAGGAGTGCTATTTGGTGAGTTTTTATGCTTAGATCGTTATGAAGTGGTTTATTACTAATGAACCATGGTGCTCTTGTTATTGATTCTTAATATTTGTTTTGAAACACTTGCAATTTGTTGAGATTGGTTTTTGCTGCATTGGTCCAGATCGGGCATTCGCATAATAGTATTGAGCGAGTGATTTGTATAGCGTTAGTGCATTTGACAGTGAGAGGTGGTTGTACGAGTTTAGTAGAAGTCTTAATGAGTTTGATATTTGCCTGTTGTGGTTTTATCTCAATGTGTTGTTTCCAATTAAGTTTAGAATTTAAATTCAATCCAAGATATTTTATTGTTTTCGTGATTGGAGTAGCGGGGGTGGATATGCAAAAGGTTTTAGTGAGAAGACTTTTGCTGCTGATTTTGAGGGATTTTATTTAATTTTCCTGTTATTTGCCCAATTTGTTATTAGATTTAGAATCTGTTGGAACTGGAATTGGTGAGTTTGTAATGAATTGCCGGAGATATATAATACAATTCAGTGTCGTCGGCAAATTCGGTGGTATTTATTTGATGGGAAGAAGGAATGTCTGCAGTGTATAGATTAAAGAGAGTTGGGGATAGCGGCGAACCTTGGGGGAGCCGAGCGGCAATTTGTTTGGGGTTAGAACAATAACCATCTATTGTTACGGAGAAAGTTCTGTTAGATAAGAAAATTTAGATGATTTGAATTAAATAGTTTGACGTAATGATTTTGACTAATTTGAAGTATAGGGCTGGAATCCATATTCCGTCAAATGCTTTTGACATTTCTAGAAATACAGTGGTAATGTGAAATCCATTTTGGAAAGCAGAGTGAATGTGTTCAGTTAGTCTCAATAGCTGGTGCGTCGTTGAGTGTTGGGATATGAAACCGAATTGATGAGGTGGAATTGAGTTAGTTTTATTTATGTTTGTTTAGTCAGACGAGAATTAATTTTTCTCAAATTTTTGACATGATGGGTAAAAGACAGTCTATAATTTTCTGCACGCGAATAATTTTTATTTGTTTTTTCTATTGGATGTATTATTGAGTCCATGATTGGGGATAATAACCTATTCTTAGTATGGAGGTGTATATATTGTTTAAAAATGCGATGGCATTGTTTGATAATCCTGAGAATGATAGTTTTAATTCGGTCATGACCTGGGGATTTTTTATTTGGCATTTTTTGGATTATTTGTTTAACTTCATAGGGAGAGATGAATTTAATTCTGTAAGGAACGTTGTATAAAGGTGCGTTTGGAAATTTTAATATTTCATCATGTTTGGAATTTTTATGGAGTCATTTGGAGTGAATGTGCTAGCAAAATGGACTGTTAGAATCTCGGCTTTCTCCATAGGCGAATATTTTTCCCCAGTATCAGTTGACAGTGGGGGAATGCTGTCCTTTTTCCTTAGAATTTTCTTTGTGAATTGCCAAAGAGAATTGGTATAAGTATTTAGTCCCTCAATAAATTGATTATATTTTTCTTGGTTGTATTTACTGGTTGCCTTTTTGCAGATATTAGTTTGGTGATATTATTTTTTCAGTTCTTGGGGTTCTCATTGGGTTCTAGTGTTTCAAAGCCTTCTGGTTTCATTTTTAACTTTTATTAATTCAGTAATACTGGGAGGTAGTGTTTTTTAAGGTTCCTTCTGGTGTCTAATGAAGTATATTGATAGCCATTGATTGTTTTGATTATTATATTATTTAATTTAGTGATTGCTTGATTAATTTCAATTGGACAATTGAGGATTTGAAATTTTGGTATTGATTTTTCAACAGAGTGTTTAAAATAATTCCAGTTTATATTGTAAGTATTCAGCGTGATAGGAAGGGATGGAGGTTTTGTTACTTTAGTTGTTATAACAACTGGGAAATGTAGCAAATGTTATAGTTCGTCTTTTTTGTTTACGATGCCATTTGCATTCCAATTGAGAATGGTTAATGCTTTATGATGTGAATCTTCCATAACAGTGATTGTGGAGGTCTCTCGTCTGTAGAGTGTTTGATGAGGACGGCCTGGATCAATGTCCTCTACTGTCCTGGTTGTTTATGTCTTCTAATTAATTGGTTGGCCAGCTGCCTCCCGTTCCCCAGAGGGCTGGGTGTGGGTAGGACTGGAATGTTTTTGGTGTTTGACGGGTTATTTCGTTTAGGGTTTAATTTTTTTTAGGAGGGGGGGTTATGAAGGATGTTAGGATTTTTTTGGGGAGGGGGGATTGAAGGGTTATTTGGTTGAGGGTTTTGTTGGTGTTTCTTGGGTATTTTGTCGGGTGTTTTTTAGGTGGGTGGAGGGCGAAGTTGTAGGATATCTAGGAGATGCTTTTTTCTGGAATGACGCGGAGGGGAGTTGAGAATTTGTTGGTGAGGTTGAATGAGGTTGGTGAAGATGGGATTATTTATACACTGTTGCACCGTGTCTCGGGATGTGTTAAAAATATATTGGGGGAGGGGAGGGATGTTGTGTTGTGTTGTGTTCGAAAGGAGTTGTAATTTTGCCCGGGAAGAGGGTGAAAGATAAGGCGTATGATGCGGTTTTCAAGGATTTTTAAGTTTTTGTATAAGGAGTGGGGAATTGTTGACCAGGTGGGAGAGGCGTATGCGATGATGGATCTGATGTGGGTGTAATATAGAAGGAGTTTCTTGTTGACAGAGAGGGATGGATGGCGGAGGATGGGTTGGATAAAATTGATTTTTTGGTTTGCCTTGGAAATTGTGTTATGTAGGTGGGGGGTCCAGGTTAGTTTGGAGTTGGAGGTGATGCCGAGGTATTTAAATTGCGAGGACCATGGGATAGGAGTGTTATTGATGGTGATGGGTGGGAGGGGTGTGGGATGTTTCGCCAAGTGAAGATGATTGCTTGGCATTTGGAAGGATTAATTTTGATAGTTTTCCTGGAACTATTGCGAGATAGACTGGGCGGCTAGTTGAAGGTTGTTGATGGAGTGTTGAGAAGTACGGTGGGGAGAGAGAAAAGCTAGGTCATCTACGTAAAGAAACTGTCTGATGCCGTGGCAAGAGGGAAGGTCGTTTAAGTACATTGAGAAGAGAGTGGGAGAAAGAACAGCACCTTGTGGAACTCCGACGAGATGGGGAGGGTGGAGGGGAGAAGTGGTGAGAGGTATTTGGTTTTAAAGGTTCTGTGTGTTAGGTAGTTAGATAGGAGGTTTATAGCAAAGGTGCGGAAGGTATGTGTTTCAATTTGAACAGGAGAATTTGGTCGAAGGCTAGGATAGGTCAGTGAAAAGGGCAGGTATTTGGCGTAGTTTATGGCGAAGATCTGTGGCGATGTGATAGCAAAGGTGAAATGTTTGGAGTGCTGAGGAACGGTCAGGGCGGAAGCCGAATTGTGAAGGTGTGATAATGGGTTTGGAGGTAGGGATTCATAAATTTTAGGAGGATTTTCTCAAACAGTTTTCCGCGGTGATAGAGAGGAAGCTGATGGGTCGGTAGTTTGTGGGATATCTGGGGTCTTTATGGGGTTTGGGGATCATGATACAGTGGCGGTTTTCCAAAGTTTGGGGAAGTGTTTGCAGTTTGAAGACAGGCCGTTGTAAATTTTGGGGTAAGTGGAGATTGGTTTAGGTGAGGTTTTTCAGATAGATTTTGTCAGGTCCTGGGCTTTGTTGATTTGGAGGGATTTAATCGCTTAAATGGTGTCGTCATTTCGTATAGTCCACATAGTTTGTCTTTCTGGGGTTAGTGACGGGGTTCGTATGAAATTGAATGAGCCGGAGTCTGGGATGCGAGAGTTGGTGGAAGTGAATCGAGTAGCAAGGTGTTCGCAAAGGTATTTTTTATTTCTTGTGGGTCGTAGGTAAGAGAATTTCCGGGAGTGAAGAGAGGGGATAAATGTGCGAGTCTTTTTCGGACGGATGGAATGGTTTAGAGTATGTAGTTTCTTGGGGTTGCCTGTATTACTGTCTTGTATTAGGTCGTCGAATTTTGTTTCTGCAAATTGTACTAGTCTATTATGGAGCTGCTTGTTTCAAAGTAGTTGTAAGTAATTTTGTCAATTATTGATTAGAGTCCTGTAGTAAAGCTTTTGGGCCTTTCGTTTTTGTGCTCAGTAGTAGCAGTATGTCGGGAGTGTAGGGTGGGGTTGGAGGCGCCGGGGGTGAAAGTTGATGAGGTATTGAAGGCTTTTGACTTGGTGGTTGAAGTGTGAGATGGCTGAGTCGATTTCGTCTGGGGTGGTTAAGCGGAAGTGGGAGGTGTGTATCTTCCTTGAAGATGTCGTCGTTTGAAGTGGGACAGTTGTTGGATTAATTGGTGATAGGTGTTGGGACGGGGATATTGGAGTGCGTGTAGAGAAAATTACGGGAAGATGGTCGGAGGTCAGATCGTATCGTACATATGGGGCAGTGACGTTGGTGTTACGGGTATGGAGTATTATGTCCAGTATGTCATGGGGGGTTTCTTGGATGAGGTGTGTCGGTTCTGGGGGGGCCAAAAGGATACTTTCTGGGTGGTCGTCTAGATGTCCGTGGAGAATTCGTCCGTTCGTGTTGGTAGTTCGGCAACCTCAGTGTCTGTCTTTGCAGTTTAAGTCGCCGGCGATGATGGTAGGAGTGGGGGATGCAAAGGAGGGAAAGGTCTTGAGGGGCTTGATTTACGTGTGGGGGTTTATAAACTGAGGAAATGTTTATGGGGGAATTGGAAGAGGATATTTGAATGGTTGTTGATTCTATGGTGGTTGTGGGTGGAGAGGGTATGTGGGTGTGGGGGATGGTGTTTCGTATTAGGATGGCTGTTCCGCCTCCGTGAGTTGGTCTGTCAGAGCGGTAAATGGTGAAGTTCGGAATAGAGAAGGGAATATGTGGTTTAAGGTGGGTTTATTGGATGAGGAAGATGCCGATCGAATAATCTGATAGAAACTGTTTGATAGAGGGCTTTTTGTGGGGTAGGTTCCCGTTGGAGTTCCAGGTGCTTAAGATAAGAGGGTAGGAAGAGGGGGCCGTTTAGAAGAGTTCGCAAAGTTTTGTTCCGGCGGAGATTAATTTGGAAATGTAAGCAATAGCTTAGGAAGGTTGGAAGTTTTTATTAGGGAAAGGAATTCTCTGAGGTGTGTGGCGGTGGATGTTGTTTCAGAAGTAGGTGATGAAGGGTTTTGTGACGAAGGGGTTGGGGTTGTTACTATGTTTGCGTAGGATTTGGTGGGGAGGGAAGGGAAAGAGGATTGTTGGAGGTTGGCTGTGTTGCTGGGGAGGGATTGTCTGATGGATTGTATTTTCTGGAGGTTGATTGCTCTCTGTTGGTGTTGGATGAGGATGGGGCATTGAGGGTCATTGGCAGGGTGTTCGTTGTTGCAGTTGATGCACAGGGGTTTAAAGTTGGCTTGTGATAGGTTGGGGCAGTTGTCAGTGGGATGGGATTGGGCGCAGTAGCAGCAGGTTGGGGTTCTATGACAGTAGGATCGGGTGTGGTTGAAGAGTTGGCAATTTGTACATCTTGGAACTCGGTTGTTGGGTTTGTAGGGTTCAATGGTTACACGGTGCAGGCAGAGGTAGCGGAGGTTGAATTTTATCTGGGGGATTTGGTGTTTGGGAACTTCAATTACATAGATGCCGAGGTTGGTGGTGGATTTGTCGGGATTGTGGCGGATCATTTCAGAAAGGTGAAAGCAGGTAAAATTTTGGCTATGTATTTCTTGGAGCATTTGTGAGGTGTTTTGTTTAGGAGGGAGGCCTTTAAGGATAAGCTTGTCACGGGTTTCGGGGGTAGCTCTATGGTAGTGGTAATTGGGTGGGGCCGAGAAGAAGAGTTGTCGAAGGTTAGGGGTGGATTTGATTTCTTGGAGACGTGAGGTGAGTTTTTGGTGGGCAAGGATGGATTTGGGGGTGATAATTAGGTTGTCTTTGGTGTATCTGGCTTGGATCTTCTCTGTGGTGCATTTTTGGAGTTCTGAAATTAGGTCTTTTCCATCGAGGATGTCAGCTGTGGAAATAAAGATGATGCCAATTCTGGGTCTGGAAGTCGGGGGGGGGGCGGTGTCGGATTGTTTGGGGTTGGGGTTGGTTCAGGAGCTGGAGGTTCAGAAGAAGAGGTTGATTGGACTGGATGTTCTTCGATAGGGAGAGATGAGGAGTTGCTGGTGGGAATCGGTGTTTCAGAGGGGTTTTCGGGTGCTTTGGCGGTGTGCTTTGGGAAGGTAAAGCCGTCATTGAGGATTTTCTTGGGGGAGGGATTTTTGCTTTCTGGAGAGGTGGGGTTATACCACTGGTATGTGGGGAACGGGAGCGCTTGGCCGCAGTAACTTGCCTATTCTCTGCTTCGGTGTCGCTGGGCGTACTGGTTTCGTTGTCCGGTTCTTTCATCCTCCCGGAGGAGTACGGCCGAAGCCGTAGTCCTCGAAGAAAGTTTTTCTCCCGGCTTCGGCGCGATGATTCCTCACACGCTTGTAAGAACAGGCTTCTAGGCACTTTCGAAAAGTCGAAGGGTACCGACAACTCGACTTAGCGTTACGACGAGAAATCTAAACGAGAACGTTGACGGAGCTGGCTCTAAAATAGATCGTCTCGTCTCGTCAGTCGCTGTATTGTGGAGGTGATGGAGTTGTGAATACTTTGTATTATTGTTGGAATTAGCGAGTTGATAAGGTTAACTATGTGATTGGTGATAAATTGTGTGATGTTGGTAATGAAGGAGTTATTGTTGTCGTATTGGTTAAATTGATTGTTTTTGATTGTGATGTTGATGATAAACATAATATACATTTATTGGTTGATAGTGATTATTAATTCTTTGAGTGAAAATAGGAATATTGTTAGATGAAGACAAGGATGGTAAGTTCGATAAGTCATGATTGGGTGGTGGCGTGCGTGGTTGTCGGGATCTGGGATTGGAATTTACATTGTTGCTGTTATTTTCCACTATGTTCCTATAATATGAACATTATTTTGACGTGAGGTCAGCCCTGTGCTTCCCAATGCAATTCTTACAAGTAGGAGTTGATTACTTTGATGGACAGTTTGCTGAAAGGTGGTATTTTGCACAGAACACACACGAAACTTCGTAGTTACAGTTATTTCTAATTTCTGTTTCTGTGTCTTAAGTCTAGGCAACGGTAGTACTGAATGGGACCTACCGTCTTCTTTCTTCTTTCCGGATTTACTATGGAGTTGCAAATGTATTTTAATTCCAAAACACTTTCTATTTTTTCGGTGCCGTTGAATTCTACTGCGACTACTGGGATGGGGACATTGTTCTTTTTTAGTCTCGTGACCTATGTAGCTGACAGTAATTGAGATACGATGTATTAAAAAATTTCGAATTCCAGAATTGTGGATTGAATGTTCTTTATCACAATTGAATATTTCTTTACACTGGGATATGGAATTGTTTATTAGTATTCAACTGCAGCTCTGTAGTCGTATATAGTCGTGAATTGTATTTTAATTTTATTGTTCTTGAGTTGAGTGGAAGTTTTCTGTTAACTTAGATTTGATTTCCTTTATAAATTCGGTATGATTGCTAATTCCTGTTAAATAGATGGGGGGGATATTTTTTACATTACCGGAACTTCAGGTAACTCATTTAAAAAAACTGAATCTATTTGACACGTCTACATATAGTGTTTTTGCAAGTTATCAGAGTTCAGTTCGGAGGAAAGTTCTGTCGAGGTCATGCGTTTGGCGTCTGTAACTGGCGTCGCCTCTGTCCTCGCGGTTTCGCTTGCCTTGCATTACCTTGTTTTGTTGCGTCACTGAATGGGTCGATCCGGTTGTTGGTTGTTGTGATGATACTTGCCCAGATTCGATAGGCGCCGACGATGATCCAGTCGCATGAGAACTGTTGAATGAGTGTTGTTGAGGCTGGGACGTGCTGTCGTCGATGTACTCCATGCTGCTGCCCGTAACGTTCAGGCTGCTTTCTGCGAAATTAGGGCCATGTTGGTTGGATATTCTGGATTGTAACTTAATTCTAGGGCTTGAGAAACTAAATGCCCTGTGCTGAGATCATTGTTAGCCATAAATATCGTGCACTAACTCTAAATACACACTTCCGTCAACTTAATATTGGTGAATACTAGCACTGAAAAAAATTTCCGCCCTGTTCTGCGAAACGTTCGGAGCGGCGTTGCTCGGTCGAGAGCGCAGAACGAAGTGAGGTGCAGCTTGACGGAGGTATGCCAGAGCGCTTCGGCGTTGTTGGGTCCCAGGAGATCAGGCCAGTTTTCGCCCAAGGCGCGTCTTGTCTCTGCCCAAAGATTTTGAACAGGGTTCAACGCTGGTGTGCTTGGTGGCCAGCCAACAACCTGAATACCTACGCAAACCAGCATTGAATCGAAGCTGACTTACTAATAGGAAACGGGTACGGTTGGAATTGAATTAGTCCCTGAAGGTGCAATTGTCTTACTGATGGGATCATATCTCTCAGTATGTGGATGTACTGAGCGACATTTAAGTGGCCTTCAATTCTTTGGATCATTCCAATCCCACGAGATGACTTCCAGCCCCAAACTGCTACTGAGAAACGACCTGACCTGGGTATTTGCTTTACGTACCGAGAATCATAGCTGCTCCCTTGGTGTCTGAACACGCGAATGGGTCCATCATTTGCGGAGGAGAATATACTCTCATATGAGAAAATGACATCAGCGCAGTCTAGAGGTAAGTTTTCCTCCGCAAATGTCAGCCGTTAGAGCTTGTATTCTTTTGTCAGTTTCGATTTTCGAGCTGCACTTCTGGATCCCAGACCAGCCTCCGAAAGTCTGTTGCGTATGGTTCTGGAGATTCTTTGCAGTCGTGAAGTTTGAAAAGGGTTTTCCACCGCTGTTTGTATCAAAACGTCATCTTGGGCAGTATCTGAAATAGGACTAGGTAGGGGGCTTTGTTTTCTTCCGGAACGTTCAAGCTTGTATTGCGCGGTTCTTGTCCCAACACCATACGGACTCGCCGCCTCTAAAACAGAGGCGTGACCATATTCTACTATTGTGATAACTCGCCTTCGTGTGGCTTGGCTATGGTGAGCAATGTGAAATAATGAATACGGAGTAGTTCAATTTGCTTAGCTGCGATTTCTTTTTCTTACCAAGTGGCAACGCTGCAGCGCCCCCTATCTCCTTTTGATCTGGAGTCGAAAACACAGAAGTACAACGAAGGACATATAAAAGTCGATAGTAATGTGAGGTTTACGAGAGATAATCGATAATCTCTCTCAACAAAAGAAATGAGTTTATTCCACCATCGTATGGAGTACAGTATTGTAGCAAGCAAAAAGACAACACTAATGTGAATAATTGGCAATCTTTTCTCAAGTAAAATAGCTTAAGCATATTAAAAAAAAATGTTTTCTTACTTTCGAACAAATTTTAAAAAGTGGTAAACTTGGCGCGGTGTCATATTCAAATAAAATTAGTCCTCCCGTGAATATGTTAAGAGATTCCTACACCAGATTGATTCTGGGCGATGTTTTAATTTTGAGTATTAAAATGTTGAATTTAAATTTATATGATTGCTTTTACAATCCTTGTTCATATGCAATCCTTGCGCTAGTATCAACAGCCATTACAAAAATTCACATAAGTGTAAATTATTTTACAACACTTTGCCAGAGGACATTAATCGACTAAATTCCATACAATAGATTCTTGCAAGAAAAATCTATTCTATTGCACAATTGTTTCTATACAATTAGATTATAACGAGCATCCAAACGGAAAGTAATAATAATGTTAACAGTGGCATGTAATGTAATATTTACTATTTAGACAGAATGTTTCTAAAGAACCAGCAACAATTCTTGTGCTACAGCTTCCGCCTCAATGACCCCCCCCCCCCCTTCTCAATCAGGTTTTTGGGTAGTTCCCTTGTTCGTTGAGCAAATCCCGAGATAGCTTCTTGTACTTCTGGTCATTCATGTAACTTCAAATCGAGTCCCGCAAGTTCGGTCTTCTTCTCTTAGCATGTCACACAGTTTTTAATTTTTTGACGTAAATAAAAGAAAATGTCTTTGCTACGTCGGAATATCGGAGAGGGCGCGATTATTGTTCTGCGAGTTTTTTCTTTTCTTTCCAAACGATGGCAGTGTGTACACGTGCAAGACTGTAAGTGTGTACTGTGTATGAAAACTATTTTTGAACGTGGGGATACGCTATTGGGAGCAATGACGCCTTTTTGTTGGCACCCGCCTCAGTGAAACAACGGCTGTGAGAAGCCCTTCTTAGCACCTACAAGCCCCAGTCCTTCGCAGCTGCTGGAGGCGGAGAGAAATGGAATGCATGAAAGGAACGGGATTAAAGGACTCCGTTTTAATAATATGAACGACTAATCTGATTCTCCTACAATTATAACGATTGCGAATCTTCATCTTTTTATGTCAGGCCGAAAATCTGCATTAATTGTGCGCGTCTAATTCTATCTGTCCACCACTGTTGTGAAACCACAGTGTAGGTGTTTGTTCCTTGGAACCTATACACGACGAACAGTCCTTCCCCTTACCATCACCGGCAGCTAAGAGGGCAAATTTCGCATTTCCCGTATTAGGTGGTATTAGAAGAGCAACAAAATGTATTTTCTGTTACTATTGGGCTAAAAAAATTGGTTGATTTATCTTTGTAATTTCTTCGTTTTCTGGTACTTGCGGTGCTAACTGGCTGCTGCTCCTGTTAGCCAATTGTTTATTGCAGGGTCAAATAATGTGACAATTTTGCATAACAAAACAGGCAGATTTTGTGTTTATTTCCAATTTCTTTAAAAATCTTTGCTATGCTTATTTTACGGACCTCGTTACGAAGACGTTCGGGAATTCCAAATGCGACACGGCATTGGAACTGTGGTTCGCAAGTAGAGAACATTGCGAATGCCCTTACCGAGTTCACTGATACTGATTGGCTGGCCTTTTGCGCTTTATACTTAGCTCCATCTCCGCATCCGCTGCTACTAATCATTGTTGAGCCTCCAAGTCACCTCCGTTTACGGGACTGTTTGAACGATGACCAGGTACAAATTTGAATAATTTGGAAACACATTTCTTTAAGATAAATGCAGTTCCAAACTTCGTTTACGTATCGTATACGATAACGTCTGCCCAGAAGTTTAATTAGTGAAATACGCTAGTGACGCTACAGAATGACAGACTTTCTCAAAGTAGTTCTTTTCCTTATTTCTTCGCCCTGGACTATATTTGGGTTCTGCTCCTCCATCTTCTCGGCTGCCATCCATTGCCACCTAAAGATATTTTTTTTTCACTTTTTTCCCTTCAATTTTTCTTATCTCTAACGATGGAACCGGAACATGATCTAACAATACTATAGATATATAAAAGTTATATATGTGTTTTATTTTTATATATATAACAAAATATAAAATATTTTGGCAAGGGTACATGAATTAAATAGAGTGAATAGTTCTTTTGAATTTGAAAAGGAGTTAGTAGAAGGGGTAGATGAGGTGGAGTTAGGAGTTTGCTGGTGACATTTGCGTTTGTTTCGTTTATGGTGAGGTTAGTGGGATGTTCTCGTTATTCGACTTTGAACACACACTTAGCTCGTGACGTCGAGGGAGCCAAGCTCATCCTCGACGCACTATAAACTACGAAACAGTTGGACACTTCACACGATATGACCAAACACTAAACCAAATGCAATACCAATACGATATACCCAAATAGAAAACAATTAAAAAGTAACGACCTGTGCGACCGCGCCGACTCGAGCTCTACTTAGCGAGCATACGTTTTAATCAGATAGAATCCAAATGGCCAAGGAAATTCCGCGCCGCGTGCATTTATATTTGTCATCTAAATATCCGAGCGCGGGGCCTCCATTCCCTGAGCGCTGAGTGGTTTGCGGCGTGAACATGAAATTTGGTGGGGGCGGCATCTGGAAAGGGGGAGGTAGGGGGGTCAGAGGAGCAAATGGAAACACCCCTGTTATTGGCATCTGGAAAGGGGGAGGTAGGGGGGTCAGAGGAGCAAATGGAAACACCCCTGTTATTGGGCATGTCCGTCGCCCAGGACGGAGGGCGCAGTGCGCGTTGCGCTCTCTTCCTGCTTCCTTTGTTGGGCCTGAAGAGGCCGTTCGAATGGCAGCGGAATCCTGCTGGTGGGTGGCGCGTGGCATTTCTCCAGGCGTCGTGTGGACGGAGGCGGATGCAGCTGCAGCAGTAGTGTAGGTGTGATTTGGGCTTCGGATTTTTAATATTAGGTGATTTGAAAATGGAAATTTTACGTGGGTTTGCTCTAACTGCTTGAATGGCTTCTTGAATATTCTCAGGGTTGCTTTTGTCGTATCGTAAGTCGTATTTATGCTTCGTAATCCAGTAGTTGTTGGTGTATTTGTTGTAGTTGCTTCAGTCGTTTTTTGTCTTCGTCTTGTCTGAATTTATAAAAAACGTCTTGAGTTCGTCTTATTTAGTCAAATTAGAGCTACAATGTGTATTGGAAGAGTGGGATGAACATTCTTTTGTATTGTCGTTTTCTACATGGGTTTTTACTTTTTCTCGTGTTTGGGCAAATGGATTTCTCAATTTCTGTCCATGAGTGTATGTTTTCTGGGAAATGGAAGATTTTTGAGAGTTTCTGGGCAAAGTCTCTCCAATTAAGTTGCAATTTTTTTAGTTGCCCATTTATTTAATTGTTTTGTGACAGCTGTGTCGTTTTGAGGAATCTCGATAGTAAAAATTCCGAATGGTGTAATCACTAGGTTTTCGTTACGTTTCTGCATTGAAAAATATCACAAACTCTGAAGGAACTGGAAGTGACAATGTCTAAAGATATCTTTGAAGTCTGAGGCCCGCTTTGTATTCAGTCTTTTTTGATTTGTTGAGTGCCACAACAGTTTAAGGAGTAATTAATAGTACCTGTCTTGTACACTTCGTAGTCATCTGTCCATTGCAGCGTGTCATTAAGTCTTGTAAGTTCATTAGGACAAACATTTGACTCAAGGTCAATTTTAAATTTTCCAATTTTTTGTTTTACTGTCGTAGTTCTGTCTTGTGTAGTTTGTGAAAGAGTCGTGTCAGTAGAAGTCGAAGGATTATCAGTATTTATAGATAGAGCTGAAGGCAAGGTAGCAAGAAGGTTGAAATAATTGTTGCAAGGAATTCTAGGAAAGGAGTCACTGATTTTTAAAACCTTAATAATATAACTTAAAGGGGAGAATGCGGTCTGAGGGACCATTATCTTATTTACATGTGTGGGGAAAAGCGAGCGCTTACTTGTTTGTACTCGATAAGACCAATAAAAGCGAGGAGAGAAAAATTGTAAGTCTAAAACAGCAGAAAAATTCTAGTTCATTTAAATATTTTAAAGCGAAGTATTATTAAGGCTGAAAACGGCCGAAATTTCAGTATACGCTGCGGAAACACCATTGTCCCAGCTTGCCAGGCCGGAGACACGTAGAGCAATAGCCCCGGCCTCCAGGTAACTGACCAAGCAAAAATACAACACGGTGCAAGAAATACAAATCCAATATTAGTTACATACAACAAATCGAGATAGAGCTCTTTCAATATTGGGAAACTCACAAATCTGGAACAAATACAAAATAATTAATACACAGGCGGACTGCGTTAGCGAATCCTTTTAAAAGCAGATTGCAAATATTTTGGTACAAATAACCTAATATCTGTCTTCTATTTTCAATAAAATCTCATTTAATTATCAGGTACACATTTAATATTGATGTGGCAGTGAGTCACGGCAAAAAATGTGCTTATTCAAAATAATACTATTTTATCAATTTGAATATTTTAACGTAGTATTTGAATATTTTAACGGGCCTGTAATGCTAAGCAGTAGAACGAGGAGCGAAGTTCTCCACTCGTATTTATAAAAAAACTACAAGTATTCCTCCTGCGGATTATTCTCACAGCCAATGCCCTCTGTGGACAGAGTGAATTACAGAATGACTAATGAATAACTGAGAAACATCGATATTGACAGCAACAATCCTGCTCCCTAGGTGCCAATCGCCGTACTAAGCCTACAGAACCATTACAGAGAAAAATATTCAGATTTGATGTTAAAAAAGGGTAATAGATGGTGTTACAAATTAAATCATGGTTATGGAATAATTTAGGGGTGATTGTTGATTACTTTTAACATGCTAGAAATTACAGAGCATGCATTTTGATTACAATAACTAATTAAATAGGTGTTCAAAATAAAATATAAATAAATACTTGTAAATTAAACAAATGGTACTGCACAATTCAGAATTCAATATTGAATAAGTTCCAAGCAGTTGCTCCACTGTGGTGTACCGTTCGTGTTCGCCTGACCCCTCTCGGGGTCTCTTCGAACGTTGGGTTTTGGTGGGTTTTTGTTTGGGGTTTCGGACTCCTCTCCCCCGTACGGGACGGGGACTGGGAGTCTAAACCAAACAAACCCTTGTAGATCAAGACCTCGACCTACTGACCACAGGACACCTGTTGACTAGAGGCGATTCTAAACTAAAATCGTTTACCTTGGGGATGCAGACACATGCTAACGGTAACAACTCATAATACATTAACAACGACCAATAACGTCTGACAAGCACCGACAAACCACACATTGTGCACGGAGACTACCACGCCATTTTAGACTTTACAATTCCTCATCAAGTATCACAATCGCTCCTCCACCTCATCCTGAACTCAACTCCGCACCTTCCACCATTTTCACATTAGAATACACTATCCCTCAGGTATACTTATCCGGAAAAACAACAGACTGGAAAATTCAATACTTAATTATCAAAAAAGATAAACATCCTAAGTCCCTTGAAACCCCACCATCACATCAATGCCATCGACTCATTTCACCTTCGTAAATCATCCTTTCAAGGATCATCTCCACACCAAAGAACCACCCAAAACTGCGACATCCTGGAAAGCTTATAACGCTTACAAACGCAATCCCAACAGACATTTACGAACCAGTGAAGAGCATGACAAACGCACGTACGGAACACTATCAAAAAACTTCCACATTTACTCATAACTACGAAAAAAGAAATATGACAAACACCTCGACGAATGACAGGCACCCAGGAGGAATTGCTCTAATAAAGAACTAAAGCAAAAACAATTCGTTCCCCACTTTACCCCTACAGACGTACTTTAACTTCAATCACCAAACCATGCGAACGTTTTGCAGGACAGACTGCAACCGATTTTACCATCCCAAGCGCCCCTCTCCCACATCAGCATACTTACTGCTCAAAACCCCCACCCTTCCACCACAACATCAAACCCCCTGACTATCACAGACCAAGAAGAAAAGATGAGCTCAACTCACTTGACGAAACAAAGCGACAGTTCCCGACGGAAGTAAGCAGCAGCGTTTTGAAAGAGGTGACCAAAAAACGCGACAGACTTCCTGACTAATCTCTTCAACGCCCTGCATTTAAGACAAACTACTTCCCGACATACAAAAAACACGCCAAGATTCTCATTAGCCCCCAAACCAGACAAATCACATAGAGACCAGACTTACTAGAGACCAACAGGTTTACATACCTATCTTAGGAAAAATCTCGAAAGAATCATTCTTAAAAAGGACTGACACCACTTATCGACAAGACTACGACCACGCAATTGGCTCCGGGCGACAGGCTCAACATCACTTCGCGATTTTACGCATTCTCATGTAGACATAGCGGCGGCATCCAACGTATAACCCATTCACCAGTCCCATCCATCTTTTCTATATTCTCCACGTTTCACTCAGATCAATCACAATACTTCATCTATAAAATCCTACACATCTCCGAAATTTCTTTTTCTTTCTTAAAAAGATTATCTCTCCAATAGAACTTTCACGTTAACAACCATCAACACCACTCCACCGACAAATTCAGCCCAAGAGAAGAAACAACGACAGACTGACCAACATGGTAAACGAAAATTGGCCAATTTAATCGACATGACTCGCATATTTTGCCCAATTGAGGTTGGACAGAAGACTTATGGACATATTGTTATGGACAGATCACTGCAAATTTACCAGGACAAGAACTTGTTTGATTACCCAAAAGACTGTTGTGAAACATAATTCGTATTCGTTTAGATTAGAGTAATAATAAGGATTCTGACTTAAAAAGGACGAATTTTCAACACTATATCACTTTAACCGTTCCTACGATGAGACCGAGAAGAAGTTGTGGTAAATGGGCTACACAGGATACCATTGCAAGGAGATAAAGACGGGACTTGTTGACCAAAAGGTGACAGTATTTTTCGTAACAGAAATGCAAAAACGAAATGACAATGGACTACTAACACCTTTAGAATTACATCATTAGAAATACCAAGACGTGACGTAACGACACCAAAGATAATAAATATATAGCGTACTAAGTATAAAAAGAGTTAATTACAAAGGTATCAGACGTGTTTGCATTGTAAAAACTGGCAGGAAACTGTTTATTACCAGACGTACTGTCGACAACGATATCTGTGCTCTCTGATACAGAACCACACAACTGAACATGACCAACTCACAGACTGACAACTTTGTACTCAAAATGCTAAACTGATTTAAACCACCCGCATTTGATCCGAAACTGTAATACTAATAACAATACGCACCTCGCCAACACAGCTATCACCTCAACCATTCCAACAAAAATCTTGATGCGACTCCTTACCTCTCTTCTAAATCCATCCGATCCCTATTCTTACTGTCCCACTATTTCTTACCTCCAATCCAAATGACAAACATTCAATAACGGCCAACCAACTTATATCGACATTCACGGACCTCAAAGACACTTTGACGCTATTACAAATCTGCGACTGAAAGAAATTTCCTTTCGGCCATCAGCCCCATCATTTCCATTTTTAAGCCCAGGAGATATCTCTAAACTTAATCCACCCAGCTATTAACTTGCAGAAAATTTTTAATTAATGGCTGCTTCCTATCGATTTCTAATTCTTTCTCGTGGAATGCACACGAGCCCTTAGTGCACCAATTTGTAAGGATTTCTCGTCGGATCATGTGTCTCAAGAACATGGTTAAACCCACCGGTATCATTACATACAACTATTATAATACATCGAAATGGACTGGAACTACTCCATTGGTTGGTACGGGCTTTTAATAGTAACGAATATAATTTTTACATGCCTCCACGTAGGTCTTGAATGCTCTGCGTCGTATAGCACCCCCGTCCACCCATTATCATTATTTCGGGCGTACAAGGAAAACGGCTTTCAATTCCAAATTCTGACTACAAATGACTATTAAATCTTCCCCACCCATGTTATCCTAACTTGGTGAAATCAATTAGCAAAAACATACAGGGCTGCAACCAGCACAAATAGGACTGACGAACATAGGGACTTCCTAGAGATTGGAACCAAATTTTATTTTAAATAGCCTTCAGAACAACAACATTACAGAATCCCCAACATTTAGATTTCATTATTTCACTCATCCATCATCCAGACTTAACCCCAAACGTAAATTTGACCTTAAGTTATAGTTCTGACCATTCTCCACTTTTTTATAGTAGCTCGACAACTCTCCTATTTACGCCTTAGTTGCCAACAACAAAATGAACCCATAATTTGGAACAATTTAAACAGATACTTTCGAAAAAGATTCCCAGGACATATTCATTCATGTTCAAGAATTTGACAATCCATTATCACCTTACACGACAAATTAAAACGCCTGACAGTGGAAGACCACATACAATAGAAAAACCACCCATTCTACCTTCCCGCCATATTGTGACTGAGACTAAAAGACATTTTGTTTAAGTTATGCGTACGAAGACAAAAACGACTGCGAAACACTACAAGCTACACACAACTACTGGATTACGAAAACACATTAACTATGACTAATTATATCCGTAATATGGGGTCAATTAATGTTCATAAAGCCATTCACGCGTCAGGCAACCCCAATCCAAATTTTCCTCTCCAAATCACCAAATTAAATAAACTTTAATTTTCGACCCAACAAACCATTACTGATATTTCGGCCAAACCAGCACAATTTTCTCCTCCAAAAGCCAATCCCTGAACTCTGTAATTCTTAACTATCTCAAAACTCCAAATCAACACTTATCCCAACAAGCCGTACACACCAACCACAGAGTATCTGTATTGGTAAAATAAATAAACTTCATCAAATCGCGCTGAGTCGCGACGGAATCCTTCGTACAGCTTCAACACTGTTTTTCGAACTTTCGAACTTTTGTTCGACCTACTCACAAAATTCTAAATTTCTCGTTCGACATTTTTTATTATTTCCCACCTACCACAAAATTCTAATGCCCGTTCTTCGATTTCTCGTTACTCACTTTGGAAACCGCACATATGACGATGGGTCAAGCCAATTAAAGGACTCATATTTTCAACAATAAAGAAATTCTGTTCTTTTCGTTATTAAAATTTATATTCCATTTCAAAATGTTGTAACATCCAGATTTCTTATTTCTATCGAACATTCTAAGATTGAAAAGGATATAAATGGAGGCTGAAAATAACAGTACCATTATATGAGCGTAATATGTTATTTTGATCTTGAAAAATGAGAGGAATTTTAATAGCTGGGCGTACATAGTTTTTGCCTTGTAACAAATATTCAAGTATTATGTTCTCGAATGTACAGCGTTGCACCACTAGTTCGTGTATTATATTTCTATTATTTATTTGATTTACAGGAGCTTCAAATTAAATAATCTTTCTCAACTCTTCCAATCTGACAATTAATACTATTGTGTCATACATATTTTTAACTGCTTGGATTCCTACAAAGCGTACCCATCAACCCCCTCCTATAACTATCGGAAACGTACATCCCTGGACATCAAGAATATCCTACCTCGGTGTAACCGTCTCCGCAGACTCGTTGGGTCCCAATATATTCCATAAACTACCGTAAGCAACAGGATACAACACCACCACTATCCTCACCAATCCCTCTTTCCCACCAAAAGAAAATCCAACCTACAACTCCTACCATCCGCCCATCCTTACATACGCCACCCCACCTGTTTGCACTTCCCACACAACCGCACCAAACTAACTCAAGTAGAAAAACCATAACATCCGCTCATTTCGCCTCCTAGTTGTTACAACTATACAATTTCATAAGACTTCGAACAAAAATCCCTATAATCTGCACAATTACTCCACAACTCTGCAAGTATCCCAAATCGAAAATATATCAACGGAATCCCATATCCGGGAAACAATCGCTCCCATTACCAACATCTCGCAACGCCCACCACGACACACCCGAAAAAACACCCCTGACATCCTTAAAAACCTACCTCCATCCAGCAGGAGGACACTAAACGAACACCGAAACACATAACCGGACTACATGACTCGACAAAACTACCGACACGTGAGATTACCGATCCGAAACAATTGACTCCGCCGCCTTCCTTTAGCAACCTTGCAACCTTTTCCATCCACCACCAACGCCATCCCTTCCCATCCTAAATGCCCCCCAACCGCCATCCAGAACCCTAATAAAATAACCTTTTTACCGAAAAGAAAATCAACCATCATGAACATC
>BOPP01000216.1:2007883-2035764 GCA_017312745.1 Gryllus bimaculatus
AGTGTCTTTAATTTCTGTCGATGTCGATGTAGTAGGTTGTGTGTTGTGAACTGTGTTGTCATTGGGTGATGAGGAATTTGTTAAAATAGAAGAATATAAGCGGGAGGGTGTGGAAAAGGGAGGAAAAGAATTTTCATTGAGATTCACATTTTGAGTTGAAGTTGTGGTTGTTCTATTGATCTGTTGCTGTCTAATAGATCTTACTTGTCTTATGTAGGGGCAAATTGTGTCGAAAGCAGAGTGATTTTGGTTGCAGTTGTTACATTTTGGTATAAAGTTGTCTGTCTGTGAGTTGGGGCATGTCTCTGTAGTATGGTTCTGTGCACAAAGAGCACACACAGTCGGTCGTCGACAGTATGTTCTAGTATGGAAAAGCATTTGGCAATTTTTGTATTGAGGGATTCTGTCTGTCAGTTTGTAGTTTTCAATTTTGACACTGTAATTACCAATATATTTAACTGTCTGTTTAGTTTCTGTAGCGTCACGTCTAGGTATTTCAACAATATATATCCCTAAAGGTGTCAGTACGTTGTCATTTCTTTTTTGCATTGCAGTTACCGAAAACGTTACTTTTTGTTCAGTCAGTCCGTCTTTTATGGTTTGGATAGAATATCCTGGTGGTAGTCCCTTAATCACCAACTTCTCTCGTGTTTCGTCGGTAGCACGGTTATAGTGATATGAAATATGCTTGAAAAACAAGTTTTTTAAATCTGAGGTCCGTATTTCGTAGAGTCTTTCACTTATTCGTTTATGTGCTACCACAGTTTTCGGAGTTATTAATAATTCTTTTCTTGTGCATTTTGCTGTCAACTGTCTATTACAAATTGTCATTAAATCCTTTGTCAGGTCGTTGGGGCATAGTATTGAGTCTGTCTATTTTAAATTGTCCAATTTTAGGTCTCATAATTGGTCTGTCTGTTGGTGTCGGTGTTGTTGTCATTGGAAGTCGAAGGGGTTTCATCATTAACTACAAATTGAGAAGAGGGAAGGTTGGCAAGAGTGTTGAAATAATTTTGAATTTTTAAATTAGGAAAAGGAGTTACTGGTTTTACCTTAAAGGTTTTATCATATTTGTGAAACGGGGAATTATTTTCTACAGGGGCATCAGTTGTATTTATTCCTGCATGGGGGATCGTTTGCTTACTTTTGGAACTAGATGCGTCAATTATAGAAATTGACGCATCCATCAGCGTATCTTCGTTTTGTATCATTGGAGTACACGGGAACGCCCGCATCTCCTCTGGATTGTTCGAACACTGCAAGATGGCGTCCTTTTTGAGTAACTGTGAATTCTTCTTAATTTTCACTCTATTGCTACGGATTAGTTTGTTATGTACACACAAATGAGTTTTCTTCGGATCACTTTTTACACGCACCACTGAGAAGTTAAAATTGTCTCACTTTCACAAGAGAAGTTTTGAACACCACACGGCACCTCCTTTTCACCTCCAAATGGCACTGTTTGATTAGAGAACTGACCGGCCAATCTTTGCTCGACAGGACCAGGACCAAGGAAGGGTGTTTGTTGTAGCATGCCTGCTCCAGTTGGAGCTCTTCATGCCATTTCGTTTTGTCGTAGTGTAAGTATTGCACCCGTCCCCCATACAAGATAGGGATTAGGTAGCAATTTTGATTCGAAAAATTTTGTTTATGTATATAGTAATAGGGAAAAGGAAAGGAAAGAAGAAATAAGCAAAGTAAAGATTAGTAAAAAGAGAAAGTAAGTAAAGATAGTAAGAAAACAGAGATAAGAAAGGCAAGCTATTAATGGTTTTCGTAAGTTCGAGTAGTTCGTGATTGTGTTATTTATGTCATGTCTAGAATTTTGTAATCGACTTTAGTGAGAAGTTGGTGATAAGTTGTTGGTCTGTTTGTTTGTGCTCACTGTGTCAAGTCGGTGGTGGGGGAAGTTGTATGTCCAAGGGATGTTTTTTAAGTCTACGTCTGGGTGGATTTGTAATAATAGGAATATGGGAAGTAAGTAAGAAGTTGTAGGTAGGATCTGAGAGGAAATTTCGAATTATGGTTTGGGAGGAATTGTAAATATATGTTGCAATATGGGGAATGTTTTGTCGTCTAATGTCATTGAATCTTGTGTATAAAGCTGGTCGGAAGAAAAGTCGAATAAGTCTGTTTTCGAGTCGAGTCAGTAGGAGGTAGTTATCGTTTGATGTGCAAGAACAGGTGGGGTGGGCGTATGTGATGATGGGGCGGATATAAATATAATAGACAACTAATTTTCGTTTAATAGGTAAAGAATGGTGTGTAAGAAGAGGAAGAAGAGTGTTAATGATTATGTGAGCTGACCGGGTTTTTTCTTCTATATGTCGTGTCCAGAGAAGTCGTCGGGTGAAGTGTACTCCTAAGTATTTAATGTCAAGTCTCCATGGGATATATTGTCCGTTGATCGTAAGTGGGGGAGGGACATTCGGAGTCATTTTGTTCGAAAATATGATTGCCTGGCATTTCCCAGGATTAATTTTTATGTTATTTTCATTGGCCCAGGAGTAGTGTGTCTCCATGGAAATTTGTAACTGTCGTAGGGAAATATTTAAAGAGCGATAGGAGGATAAAAAGGCATTCATCAGCTTATAGAAAGGCTTTGACACCGTTTGTACAGGGAATATCATTAAATAAAGTGAGAAAATGATGGTGAAAGTACAACCCCCTGTGGGATGCCGGTATGAATTGGATAATAGGAGGAGGTTTTTTGGTATAGTTTAACGAAAAATTTACGATCTAGGAAATAATTATTAATTAGGGAATGTAAACGAATGGGAATATATGGTTTAGCTTTCATAAGAATACTATGTGAAACGGTGTCATAAGCGAAGGTAAGGTTGGTAAATATACACTGTTTCTTTTTTGTTTTGAAGGGGAGTTGCTATTGAAATTGCTAAATTTAGAGTTTAGAGGGCCGCGGAGCGACCCTTCCGGAAACCAAATTGTGCGGGACGAATGAAGGGGTTTAGAAGGGGATCGAGTCGAAGGAGGATAATTTTTTCAAAAATTTTACCTAGAATGGGGAGTAAACTGATGGGGCGATAATTTGAAGGTTGTTGATGATCTTTGCCTTGTTTTGGAATCATAGTCACACGGGCAGTTTTCCAAGAAGTAGGGAAGTATGCAAAATAGAAACAGGAATTTAAAATTTTAGTCAGAAGGTCCAAGGCATTTTTCGAAAGGTGATGAAGTTGAACAGGTATTATTCCGTCGGGACCAGGTAATTTTTGTGGACTTATGTTTTTAATAATTTCTACCACTTACGGTGTACGGTTGTAGGGATAGTTGTTTATTTGGGGTATTTAAGTAATTAAAAATGACCGAGTCGGGAATGGGGATGTTTGGAGGAAGAAAATTTTGAGCTAGAGTTTGTCCGAAAATATCAGTTATGGTTTGGGGGTCAAAAATGAATTCATTTGAATTTTGTGATTTAAGAGGAGAAATTTTGGTTGGGGTTGCTCTGACAGCGTGAATGGCTTTATGAATTTTGTTGAGGCTGCTCTTTTCCAATTATAAATCGTCGTATTTGTGTGTTTCGTAGTCTAGTAGAAGTTTGTGTACTTGTCTTTGTAATTGTTTCATTCGTCTTTTATCTTTATCACGTCTAAACTTATAAAATTGTCTTTGTGTCCGTCTTTTTATTTTAATTAGGTCAACAATATGTGCGGGGAGGGTAGGATGGGTGTTTTTTCCTATAATGGTAGTCTTCCTGTAGGCATTTTTAATTTGTCGTGTCAAGTGATTGATGGACTTGTCAATGTCTAAAGATAAATGAATATTGTCGGGGACATGGATTTTCTTCGAAAGTATATGTTTGTAGTCTTTCCAGTTATGAGTCAATTTTGGTGGACAGTAATGTGTAAAATAGGGTGTTGTCGAACTACTTGAGTATAATATTGGGAGATTGTCGGAACTATTGAATAAGTCAAATTTTACATTGGGGTTGGAAGTCTGGATGATGGATGAGTGAATAATGAAGTCTAAAATGTCGTTTGGGGAATTCTGTATATATTGCGTCGGTTCTGGGGGGCTTTTCAGGATAATATTTGGGTTGTTGTCTAAAAATGTTTCTAATGTCCGTCCACCCCTATTTGTCCGGTTGCAGCCCCATTGTATATTTTTGCAATTAATGTCGCCGGATAATATAAATGGGTGGGGAAGGTTTAATAATATATTTAGATATGAATTTGGATTTTGTATGCCGAAATAATTATAATGGGGTGGAGGGGGCCAATCACTACTGCAGAGCATTCCAGTGCTATAATGGGAGGTAGATTAAAAATTGTATGGGGGGTATATTTTCGTATTAAAATGGCTGTACCACCACCAGTGGAGTTAGTCCGATCATTGCGATGGATTCTGTAATTTAGTATTGTAAATGATACAGTTTGATTTAACCAAGTTTGTTGAAGACACATTACCCCGACGGAATAATCCTTTAAGAATTGTAAGAGTGAGGGCTTCTTGGCATTCAAACCGCTGTGTGCATTCCAATAAGAGAGTTAAGAACCGAAAAGAAGGAGCCATTAGTTAAAAATTTCGACTAGTTTAATAGCAGCCTTAATTAGTTTGGATATGATGTCTCCTGGGCCTTTAAAAATAGAGATAATGGCGGTAATGGCCGAAAGTAGTTTTGATATGTTACAATTTTGTAGTAATGTCAAAGTGTCTTTAATTTCTGTGGATGTCGATGTAGGTTGTGTGTTGTTAACCGTGTTGTCATTGGGTGGTGGGGAAAGTGTTAAAACAGAAGAGTATGAGCGGGAGGGTGTTGGAAGGGGAGGGAAAGAATTTTCATTAAGATTTAGATTTTGTGGAGCTGAAGTTGGAGTTGTTCTTTTTATCTGTTCTGTCTTATGGGTCGTGCTTGTCTTACGTAAGGGCAAATGGGGTCAAAAGCAGGGTGGTTTTGGTTACAGTTGTTGCATTTCGGTATAAAGTTTTCGGTCTGAGAGTTGGGACATGTCTCTGTAGTGTGGTTCTGTGCACAGAGAGCACCGAGTCCCTCTAGCGCCTTCCTCAGTAGTCTCCGGGGGAAGCAGAAAAACTCGGCCTTCCTCGTCGCCCCGTCCGTCCTCGCCCAGAGCGATGATCCTCCGCGGCCGCCGGCCGACCGCTGCGGTCGATTTTTCGACCTCAGGCTGCTGCCAGCGTAGCGGCAGCGAAAGAGGTGTCGTTAGGGCAAAGCAGAGAAGAGCAGGGCAGAACGCAGCACCGCAACGCAGCGCAGGGCAGGGTAGAGCGGGGACGGAGCAGACAGCTAGGTAGTCCGCCTCCGACGGTAGAAGCCCATGGTGTGTGCTTCCTGGGCCTGCATTGCTGCTCTTCCCAGGTTGGATGAGTAGTTACCTTTGGTGTGTAGTGGGTGGGGGATGTGGGAAAGGAATCTCTCGCTACCCCAGACGAGTTGTTGTTCGGAGAGATGGGATGGGAGGGGGAGGGTGAGAAGAGAGGGAAAGGACGACAGAAATTTTGAAGGGTTATTTTATTGAGGATGTGGTGGTTTCAGGTTGTGTTGATATCAGTTTCGATGGGTGAGTGGGATCGTTATGTGCTGGGCGGTGGTAGTTGTAGGATGTCAAATGGTTGGTGAAATATTCTTGGGTGGACGGGGGGATTTGTAAGAACTGATTGGTGCTGTCTGGTTTGTATGGAGGGAACGAATTTTTCATTTTTTAAAGCTGAGTCTATTCGTAGTTTTGCGGTTTCGTAAATGTCTTTGTCAATGGCTGTCATTTTAAGTTTTTGTGTGAGTTGATTGTAGTTTGTCATTAGCGGTGGTCTGAAGGATAGTCGGAGAAATCTGTTTTCTGTTTTAATAATTTTTTTGTATGTGTAGTTGGCGGTTGTTGCCCATGTGTGACAGTTGTATGTCAGGATCGGTGTGATGTAAGTATTGTATATGTAGTTTTGTCTTAGTCTGCGTGAAGGCGTGTGTCAGTATTGGTGACTGTGAGTTTAGGCGTCTGTTAGCTTTTTGAGTTATATCGTTTACGTGTTGATTCCAAACAAGTTTGAGTCACGCTGAGGTATTTTGTGTCGTTAGTCAAGTTGATGGGGGTGTTGTCGATAGTGGAGGTGGGATCTGGTGAGTCTTGTAGGTAGTGCCTCTATTGATGAAAATGGCATGGCTTTTGTCGGGGTTGATATTTAGGTTATTATCTTTTGCCCATTCCGCGATTCGGTCTAAGTCATGTTGGAGTATGTGTATAGAGTTGGGATGTTTGTATTTTGTCAGTCAGAGCAGTGGTCGTCGCGCAGTATCATTGTTAGTCGTTTGCGTCTTTTAAAAGAATGTGGGTAAGTCGTTTGTGGGTCATATTGAGAAGAGGACTCGGGTGATAGACCGCTCCCTTGCGGTAACGCCGGCGAGTATGGGTCTGAAAGTGGACGGAAGAGCTTTAAGTGGGTGACATAGAAAGTTCTGTAGCTTAAAGTAGTTTTGAAGGAGGGGAGGCGAAAGTGGGGATGTGGGGGCTGA
This sequence comes from Gryllus bimaculatus, assembly GCA_017312745.1. Lineage (NCBI taxonomy): Eukaryota > Metazoa > Arthropoda > Insecta > Orthoptera > Gryllidae > Gryllus > Gryllus bimaculatus. The sequence goes on from BOPP01000216.1 coordinate 2,014,368, forward strand.
TTTTTATAAAATAACGTGATTCGTGAACGATAACGTGTCGGAGACATGTGGAAAAGTTCGAAAGAGATGGCTGTTACTGGCGTGTTTTTGTTCGCTCCTGGGGTCTTGTCCAAAATGTACAGCAGTTTATGCGTAGCGTTTGTAGTCAGTAGCATCTTCTGCTCCGAAAGCCAAATTGCGTGGTCTGAGTCCGTTTCGTTTCTAGTATTGGTGAATTTTCGCGGAGGATTGATGCGTTCAGAGGATTTTCCTAAAGGGTAGGATGGCTGATCGGTCGGAGTTGTCGGGTTGTGGGGGTTTTTGGGCTTGGGATCATTTTGTTTTTGCTATTTTCCAGGAGGTGGTGAAGTAGGAGGTTGTGATAGCAGCGTTGTATGTAACTTTTTAAGTGATAAAGTTTGTCGCGTTTTCGTCAGTCGTTGAAGAGCTGTCGCTTTGACTCCGTCGGCGGCCGCTCGCTTTGCTTCGTCTAAGGCGTGAGTTCGTCGTTAGTCCTTTGTCGGTAATAGTCCAAGGTTGTTGAAGTGCTGCTGGTAGGTTGGGTGTTTGTGAGGTATGTATACGGCATGGTGGATGCTGGGAGGGAGGCTATGGCGAGGAGAAACGTGTTTGTAGTTTGGTCAGCGAATTAGTTCAGCTCATAGTTTGAGGGTCGTTGAAGTTTTTTGTACCAGTCTGCGTTTTGTCAATGGGAGATTTGGTAGGGTCGGGTTTTTGAGTTTTTTAAGTAGGGTCCAAATTTTGCTGGGGTGCTTCGTAAGTCAGTTATGTGTTTTCCATTTTTCGTTCGTACTCTTGAGTGCGTCATTGTAAGGTCTTTTTGTAGTATAGGGTAGAGTCTTTTGTCTTCGTGTCGGTGTCTTGTAGTACGTTCTTTTTGGTCTTTCGTTTGAACGTAATAGTAGTAAATATGGTTGTAGGTAGTGGGCGTTTTCGTTTTCTTGGGTGTAAGGTGGAGCTTTTCGGAGGGGAACGGTTAATTTGAGGGTGAGGTGGTTTATAGCTAGGGTCTATTTCCATGAGGGGTTTGGAGGGCGTTGGGGGTTTTAACTTTTTTGGAGATGCAAGATGTTTTATATTGTCTTCCAATTGGTTGGTGATAGTTTCGACGCTTGGGAATATGTAATATTGATGGGATGTGGTGTGGTAGGTAAAGATGATAGGCAGGTGATTCGGATGTAAGTTTCAAGTATTAGGATGGGGGTATTACGGTTATTGCTGGAAGACATGAATGACGAATGTTCGAGATGTCATGTGGTAAGTGTTACGGGAGAGATGCTGTGGATCTGATGGTGCTGATAGAAGTACGGTCTGTTTTGTTCTCCAAGTATGTTTTCAAGTAGTTGTCGTTTTTTTTGCTGTGTTTGCAACCCCAGGTAGTGATTTTGCGTTTATGTCTCCTGCGAGCAGGTAGTTGTCTTTGTAAATAAGTCGAGGTCGTCGTTGAACAGGGGGTAATTGGGGGCTTTGTAGATCGAGGGAATGTGAGTGGGTCCTTGGGGTGTGGATATTTGACTTGGGTAGTTTTCGATGTGGTTTGTGGAGCAGGGATGGAGTTGGTGATGGCGGCGATGGTCCTTCTGATGGCAGATTTGCCGTTCCTCACCCTTGCGGTGGGGGGAGTTGTCCTGTAGGTAATGTTAATTAGGAATGTGGAAGGATTGGGAGGGTTTTTAGGTGTGTCTCTTGAAAATTCGTAGTACCCCGACGGAGTAAGTCAGTCCAGTATTGTTTGATGTCCGTCAGCTTTCGAGCGAGTCCGCCATTGGCGTTCCAGGAGGAGATGTTGGGGAGTCTGTGTCGAGTGAATTTAAATAAATTCGCATACTTTGGTAATAATGGTTATTATTTTTGTCATTGTGTCAGTCGGTCCTTTAAGAATGTTAATGATGTCTTTGGCGGTCGTGATAAGTTTTGATAGGTCGCAGGAGTTTCGTAGGGTAAGAAGTTCTTTGATGTCGCTAAAAGTGGAGGTTGCGGTGGTTGTGGTTGAATAGGTTTGTCTAAGGTTGGTAGTGTTCGCAGGAGTGGATAGTGGTGGGAAATCTTGGATGGAGGGGTGTGTTCTCGCTGTCTGTGTGTTTTGTCTTGTCTTAGTCATTTGTAATGTGTTTTGTCTGTCTTCCTTTTCTTTGATCATGATGGGGCAGTCAGGTGAATAGGCTGGGTGGTCTTGTTGGCAAAGTGCGCATTTGAAGAAAGAGTTGGGGCAAGTAGAGGTGTGGTGGTTGTCGCTGCATTTGGCGCAGATAGTCAGTCTGTGGCAGTAGTGCTTTGTGTGGTAAAGCATTTGACAGTTGTCGCAGTGGGGAACTCGGTGGGTCTGGTGGTAATCTGTTATGGTGATTTTGTGGTGTAATAAGGTTCTTATTGTTTTGATGTTGTCTGTGTCATTTTTGTTAACGTCAATAACGTAGAGTCCGAGTCCGTAGAGTCACGTCAATAACGTAGAGTTCGGTGTTGTCGTTGCTTCTTTTCATTTCGCTAATGTGGTGGATCTTGTAGTTGTGAAGTGACAGGTCAGCGGAGATGTCGATGATTGGAATGTTGGGTGAAAGTCCTTTAATTAGTAGTTTCGTTTGTCGCTCTTCTGTGGTTTTGTGGTGGTGGTAGTAGAGGTCGCTGCTAAAGTACCTTGTCCTGATATTCGGGTCGAGTTCATTGTCCTGGAGTACTTGGAGGATTTTCCTATGTGAGTCAATAGTCCGTGCTTGGATGATAAGTGCCGTCTTAGTGCTTTTGGCGTGGAATGAGTTTGGTAGATGTCTTTGTAGGTCAGTCAGTAGTTGGTGGGGGTTTGTCAGTCCTTGATGGTCGATGTGGATTGCTCCGATTTGCGGTCTTTTTGCTGGTTGACATTGGGTCTCAGTCGTGGTTCTGTGGTTGTCTGGTCCATTGTTTGTGGGTCGTTCGTGGTCAGCGGTGCATACCGGTTGTCTACTGTAACTGCTGGTGGATCTCTTGTCGGGCTTTCTGAATCCGTCGCTGTCAGTGATAGGTTGGTTTGTAGTTGGAGGGGTTGGGGTTGTGGAGAGCTAGGAACGAGTTGGGTGGGAGTCCTGCGGGAGGGTGGGGGATTTTCACACCGTCGGCACTACTCACCGCCTTGTCGAGTTCTGCCTTCTTGGTCGATGTGGGCGAGTTGTCCCTGCTGGCATTTCTGGTGGAACTGGAGGCTCTCTTGTGCTTTTTGGACCGCGGTGCTGGGTTGTCCCGTACCATCCATGTCCTCATCGTTTCCCGCGTGGGAACTGAGTCCTTCCGAGTCCATTGGCCCCTAGGCAGAAGTTTCCTTGCTGCGCTTTTTTTAGTCTAGCAGTTGCACAGACCAGAGGATAAACCTCGGCCGCAGTAGTCGTTGGAAAATGCTCTTCGATGCGTCTCGAACAGCACACTGCTAGTGAATGATGGGAACCTCCTGCGCTGCTTCCAGTAGGCGGCCTGCTCCTGGGTGGGAGCTCTTTCGCCGGAGTTTTCATTTTTCTCCCATTTTTGGCGGCTTACTGGTTTGAGCTCCTTTTATCCCTTCCTTTTTTGATTCTTTTTATTTTCCTGCCAAGAAGGCCGCTCCCATGAAGAAGCGGCGCCTAAGTTATTCCCATTGTCCTGCGGTCGTCGATATTTCTTTATTTTGATTGATTGATATTTACATTTGTTAATTATGCTTTGTACATTTTCTTAATTTAATTTACTATATCTACTTCCACATACACATTTATAGATATACTTTACGTATACACACATACACACATATAATGTTTGTTTATTTATTTATTACTTTTTTGATAATTTTTAAGTTTTTCAGCTTCTATATGTATTCTTATTGCTAATTTTCTATACTATATTTGCTACAATTACTAAGTGTTTCGGCACTGCACCGATTGGTTGCCGTTCGGTCGGACGGTGTGGGAGTCCAGGCGCCGGCGAATGACAGGCCGGAATGCTTTTCTGGCGTGGGGTGACAAATTAATGAACACTGACGAAATGAAAATAAAATGTAGAACATGGTAAATGTGGAGAAATATAATAAACTATAGTAAATACAACTACAGAGCAAAATATACAAGTTCAGAGTTAAACATAGTTACAACACAGGACAGAATCAATAACTAATAGGTTGTTAGCTTTTTAAGAGCTGGTGAATTTCGGAGGCTGAAGGCGTGTCTGTAGTGTGAAATGCTGTTTTTGTTTGTGTGTTTCAGGGAGGTTTTTGGAAGATAATGTCGGAAGGAAGTTTTTTGAGGGGGTGTCTAGATTTTTTGGTGTAGTATTGAGTGAAGACAGAAAGTTGGGTAGAGGTGTAAGTTGGAGAAAATGTTTGTAATTCTCTCCGTGGCAAGTTTGTGTGATGGTGGCGATCGTGTCGATGTTTCTGTTTTTGAGTTCTGTGTCGAGGATATCGCCTTGAGAGTTGAAGGCGGCGCGGATGAAAGAGTGTTCGGCGCGCGTGAGATTCTCACGGCGCCCTTCCGCGGCCGACGCCCACACCTCGCATGCGTAGAGCCCCGCGCTCCGTACGCACGCTTGGTACAGGCGAATTTTCAAAGTTTCCTTGAGGGATTTTGTCCTAACGATTGGAAGATTGTGCTGGTCTGAAGCGGCGGCACCGTAATTGGTTTCCTGGAAAGCATGCGAGTGACTCGCCACAGTGAATTATCCTCAGGTTTGAGACTTGACAACAATTTCGCCCATTTTTGATTGCGGTATTCAGCCAGTTCGATTTCTACTTTGCGTTTTAATCGATTTAGCTCCCGCTTATCAGCTGGATGTCGCGTGTTCCTCCACACTCTGCGCGCCCTGTTTTTCCTAGAAATAAGATTCAAAAGATACGGGGGTTAATGGTTGCTCCTTGTTAGAGGAACGCTGCTTCTCTGCTGCTGCGTTTAGGCTGTCAGTCACAGCTTCGGCGAATTTTTCTGCTCCAGCCTCTATCTGCTGCGGTCCTGTCAGGGGGGCTGGGTCTGGTATGCGCTGCTGCAGCTCCGTCTGGAATTTCTTCCAGTCCGTGCGTCTCTTCTGCGTCGTGGGTGCAGTCGACAGGGCTAGGCCGCCGCGCCTCATATCCGCTATCACTGGGAAATGGTGAGAGGAGAGTTCGTGGACGGTAGTTAGTGTGGGAGGGTAGTGGAGTTTCTTGCATAGCGCGATATCTAAAGTATCGGGCTTTAATTCGCTCTATAGGAATAGTAGGTGGGCGTATTTGGTGCGTATATCTCGCAGCCGTTTGCATCGGCAGTTGCTTTCAGCTTACGGCCGCGGGGGCAGGTAATACGGGAGCTCCGGGCCGTGTGTTTTGCATTAAAATCGCCAGCCACTAGTGTTGGAGTTGTGTTAACTTCTACTAGTTTCGCAATGTCTGCAGGTCGTAGGGCGCACGTTTCCGCGGTGCGATCGGGGCGTGCTTAGATGGATACAAGTCGTAGCGACCTTCGCTCTGTCTGAACGACAACAGCAGTGGCCTCGGCGTGCTGCAGCTGCGGAAGTTCTGTAGCATAATGATTTATGTTGCGTCTAATTAGAATAGCTGTCCCGCCTCCTCTGTTGGCGGCTGTCACGTTCGCTGCTTGCGCCGCCCTGTCGTTTCTGTAGCAGAAGAAACCTGGAATATTCAAAGAGAGATGCGGGTTGAGCCATGTCTACCACAACATCATTGCTGAAATATTACGCCCAGCGAGAAAGCTGTGTAGCTCTGACTGCTTCGCTCGCGAGCAGACGCCGTTGCAGTTCCAAAAGGCAACGGTGCCGCTGTTCGCCGTCGGCTCGCGCTCCCGGGTGGGGCGAAGGCGTTGCTCCAGGGCGTCGCTGCTTCGGCTGTGCTCGTTTGCGTTTGCGTCTGGGCAAACGCTGAGGGAGAACTCCCGCGAGGGAGAGCGCGACGCCTCCGACTGCGTGTCGGCCGCTCTCTCCTGGATGCGGGCGCGTCGCTGGCGGTCCCGCTGTAGCCGCTCCTGTCGCTGCTGCTGGGCCTTGCTGCTTCTCCTGAAACAAAGTGGCGGGTGTGTGGAACAATTTGTTTATATGGAGGGTGATGTTGAAGGATGTCTAGTGGGTGTCGGAAGAATGCTGTATGTTTCGAGGAATTTGTGAGAATTTTTTTGGTGTGGTGACATGAACGGAGGGAAGTAGGGGTTTTCGATGGCAGATAAAATATTTTTAGTCGCGGTGTCGAAAATGTCTTGTCGAATTGCCGTCATTTGTAGTGGTTGTCTTAGTCTATTGTAGTTAGTGAAAGGTCTGAATGCAGTCCTTAGAAATCTATTTTCTAGTCGGTGAATTTTGTCGTAGTTTGTATTGCTTGTGGTGGCCCAGGTTTCACAGTTATATTTGATAATTGGTTTAATGTATGTCTCGTATATCTGAAGTTTGGTCTTTGTTTTTGTTTCTGAGTGCGAAATTATTGGGGAAAGGGCGTTGAGTTTTCTGTGGGCTTTTTGAATAGTCAATATGTCGGGTCCTGGGTAGTTTGCGGTCTAGTATTATTCCTAAATATTTGGTGTTGTCGGTCCAGTTGATGGGTGTGTTGTCGATGGTGAGGGCGGGTGGGTTTAAGTCAGTCTTGTTTCTATTGAAAAGTATAGCGGAGCATTTTTGAGGGTTCAACGTCAAGTTGTTTCGTCCAAGCAGATATTCCGTTTAATGTGTTCTGGAGGGTTTGTACGGAGGCTGGAAAACGTTTCGTCACTGTCAGTGCGGTGTCGTCTGCGTAGATGTAGTCGTTTATTTTATTGGCGGTTGGTAGGTCGTTGGTGTAGAGAGAGAATAGTGTTGGAGATAGGACCACTCCTTGAGGGACGCCAGCGGTGATAGGTCTTTTGCAGGAAGTGGCTTTAATGTGACTGAAGAATGATCAATTGGTGAGTAATTTTTCAGTTTGGGGAGAAGAAATTTAGGGATGTGTGGTGTGATCTTGTAGAGGAGGGTGTTGTGCTTTATGGAGTCAAAGGCTTGGGAGAAATCAAGAAAAATTGATGGTACTGGATATATTGGCGCTCTATTACTTTGTTGGAGTCTGGTGGCTATGTCACATGAAATTCTCATTGTCTGTAGTCCTGTCGACCTGTTGCCCGGAAACCGAATTGTTTGTCTAATACGTTTGTCAATTAATGGAGTTTGACTCTTTAGAATGATACGTTCGAATGTTTTTTCTAAAATTGGTAGTATGCTGATGGGTCGGTAATTGTCAGAGTTTTTATGTGATTTGTTGGGTTTAGGAAGCATAATGATTTTGGCTGTTTTCCAGATGTCAGGGAAGTAACTCGTCTATAGGCTTGCGTTTAAAAGTCTGGTTAAGAGGTCCGTGGAGTTTTTAGTCAGTCGTTTCACTGCTATGGCTCTCACTCCGTCGGGACCTGTCGCTTTACTTTCGTCTTGTGAGTGTAATTCTTCTTTTATTTCGTCAACTGTAATTGTCCAAAGTTGTTGGTGTGGTGGGAGATGTGGTGTTTTTAGTAAACATAGGATTGTCGAAGATGAAAGTGGGGTATTTAGAGAGGTAAATCGTGTTTGTAATTTGTCCGCAAAAAGTTCTGCCATCGTTTGTGGGCTGTATGTCAAGTTCCCGTCAGGTAAGGTTAGAGGGGAGATGATATTTGTCTCTGTCTTGAGATCTTTGATCAGTGTCCATATTCTTCTGGGGTGTCGTGTCTTTTCGTCAATGTCGTTTGTCCATCTTTGTTGGTCATGGGTAACGAGTGTTTCGTGAAGTACTTTTTTGTAGTTTTCGTAGGTTCGTCGGTCTTGTCTTCTGGTTCTGTAAAGTCTTTCGTGCCTTGCGTTTTTGACGAAGTTCTAGAATGTTGTCTGGTAGTTTACGTTTCTTGTCTACGATGTGAGTGGATGATTTTGATAATGAGCGTTTGATATGAGGGTTGAAGTGTGAGATGGCCTGGTCAATTTCTTTTGGAGTTTTGAGGGAATTAGGGAGTTTGTTTTTGGATATGAGGTGTTTAAATTTTTTCCAGTCGGTGGTGATGGTTTTGCGGGGGATGCTTATGTGCAGGGATAGGATAGATGTGGGGTGAAGATGATGGGGAGGTGGTCAGAGGTGAGTTCTTGATTAGGACGAGGCGTGCTGGTAGTGATGTTGGATGAGTGAATGATGAAATCTAGAATGTGGTGTGGTAGGCCTCGTACAAGGTGAGTTGGTTCCGTCGGTGCCGTTAGAGTTAGTGTCGCTCTGTTGTTGAAGTAAGTTTCGAGATTATGTCCGTTAACGTTGGGCCACAGATTGTGGATGTCTGGAGTGGTGTTGAGGTAGGGGAAGTTTGGGTTATGCTGGCGTAAGTTGTGTTGGTTTGATTGGAAGAGGTTTGTCCTGCGCGGTTTGGGATAAGTGAAGGAAATTGAGTTCGGTCGAGTGTGTTTGGTCGTTGGCTTTGACTTGGTCTGCTATTTGTCCGAGTTGCCAGGGCTTTCTGTCGAGTTTGGCTTTTTGAAGGGCCGGGCAATTAGGGGAGTAGGCCGGGTGGTTGAGTTTGCCGTTGGCACATTTGAAGAAGTTGCCGGGTTAACCTCTATTGAAAAATATTGCTGCACTTTTGTGGGGGTTTAGTTCCAAGTTGTTGTCTTTTACCGAGGAAGTAATGTTGTCTAAGTCCTTTTGTAAAATTTGGGCGGAGTGGGGTAGTCTACGTCTCGTCACTGCCAGAGCTGTATCGTCGGCGTATACGTAGTCGTTAGTCGGAGGTGAGGTGGGCAAGTCGTTCGTATAGAGGGAGAAGAGGATAGGGGAGAGGACGGCTCCTTGCGGGACGCCGGCGAGGATTGGTCTGAGGGAGGAAGAGGAGTTGAGGTGGTTGACGTAGAAGGAGCGGTCGGTCAGGTAGTTGGAGATGAGTGGGAGGAGGAAGCGGGGAATATGTGGCCTGATTTTATAGATGAGTGTGTTATGATTGACGGTGTCGAAAGCGGTTGTGAAGTCCAGAAATATGGCAGGTACCGGTTGTCGCTTTCCCTCCTGTAGTCGCGTCGCAATGTCGGAAGTGAGGCGTAACGTTTGTAGTCCAGTCGATGTCTGCTCGAAAGCCGAATTGTGTCGGTCTGAGTCTTTCTTCCAGTATGGGGGATAGCTTTTTCAGGATAATACGTTCGAAGATTTTGCCTGAAATAGGGAGGAGGCTGATCGGTCTGTAGTTGTCGGGATTTAGGAGGGATTTGCTGGGTTTGGGGATCATTCTAATTTTTGGCGGTTTTCCAGGAATTTGGGAAGTAGAAGGTGTTGATGCAGGCGTTAAGTACTTAAGTAATGGAAGTCAGTCGCGTTTTTGGTCAAGTTTTTAAGGGCGTTGGCTCTTACTCCGTCGGGATCGGTCGATTTTCCGCCGTCAAGGTTTTTCAGTTCGTCCGTTACGTCAGTGTTAGTTATGGTCCAGTGTGTTTGTTGAAGTCGTGGGAGGTGAGGTGTTTTCATAAAGTATAGGATGGTGGATGAGGGGAGGGGCGCGTTGGGTGCGGTAAATCGTGCTTGCAGTTTGTCTGCAAAGAGTTCTGTCATCGTCTGTGGGTCGTAAGTTTTGGTACCGTCGGGTCTTAGTAATGGAGAGATGCTATGTGTAGTTTGCTTGAGTGATTTTATTAGGGTCCAAATATTGCTAGGGTGCTTAGTTAAGTCCGTGATCGTTTTCGTCCAGTTTTGGCGTTCGTAGTCTACGAGTGCGTCATGTAGTGCTCGTTTGCTGAGTCTTTCGTTTGTAGCGTAATAGTTGTAGTATGTGGGTAGGTAATTTGTCTTGTGCATTGTATGTGAAGGAAGAAGCTTTACGGAAGGAACGGTTGATTTGGAGGGTTAGGTGTTTGATGGCCTGGTCTATTTCGGTCTGATTGGTTAATGCATTTGGTAATTTGACTTTCTTGGAGATACGGTGTTTGAATTTGCGCCAGTCAGTGGAGATGGATCGGGAGGGGAGATTAAAGTTAGGGGATGACGTATCTGTGGTGAAGAGGATTGGGAGGTGATCGGAAGTGAGTTCGAGGTTGGGATGGGGGGTGCTTATTGCAATAACGGAGGAGTGTAGGGCGAAATTTGGATGTCGTGAGGAAGGTTGCGGACGAGGTGCGTAGGTTCTGCTGGCGCTCAGAGGGTTATGTGCGTGTTCGTGTCGAGGTATGTCTGTAGTACTTGTCCGTTAATGTTGGTATGTCTGCAGCCCCAGGTCGTCGATTTTGAATTTATGTCGCCTGCTAGTAGGAAGTTGTCACGTGTGAGTAAGTTCAGGTCGTTGTCTAGTAGCGGGAGTTGAGGTGGTTTGTATATGGAGGCTATTGTGAGGGGTCCGTGCGGGGTGGGTATTTGGATCAGGGTGTTCTCGATGTGGGCGGTGGGGGCGGGAGGGAGTTGGGTGTGAGGGATGCCTTTTTGGATGCAAATCGCCGTTCCACTGCCGGGGGTGGAGCGGTCGGTTCTGTAGGTAATGTAGTTGGGGATGCTGAAAGGGCGGGATAGTCAGGTGCGTCTCTTGTATGAGTAATATCCCGACGGAGTAGTCTGTCAGGTATTGTTTTATGTCAGCTTTCGAGCGAGTCCGCCGTTGGCATTCCAGGAGGAAATGTTCAGAAGTCTTGGTCTAATGTTTAGAAAAGTTCGCAGACTTTGCTGATAACAGCGATGATTTTAGTCATGTTGTCAGTCGGTGATTTACAAATGGTGATGATATACTTTATGGTTGAGATGAGTTGGGTGATGTTGCAGGATTTGAAGAGGGGGATGAGTTCTTTGAGGTCGCTGAAGGTAGAGGTAGGGGAAGGAGTGGGTGTAGAGGTGTTGCCGATTCGGGAGGAGTAGGATTGTTGTGAGTTAGTGAAGGTTTGCTGGAATGCGGTGGTGTTAGTTTGGGCGAGTGGTGGGAATTCAGAGTTGTTGGGGGTTAGTAAGGTTCGTCCATAGTTTGTTAGGTTTGGTCGGGGTTGTTGAGTGGCTTTCTGTCCGTCTAGTGTGGCTTTTGTCAGAAAAGGGCAGTCAGGTGAATAGCTAGGGTGGGCGTCGTGGCAGTTTGCACATTTGTAAGTCTGGCTTGTACATGTCGAGGTGTGATGATTGTCGCTGCACTTAGCGCATACGGTCCGTCTATGGCAGTAATGTCGGGTGTGGAAGAGCATCTGGCAGTTGTCACAGCGGGGGATACGGTCGGTCTGGTTGTATTCGTGGATCGTAATTTTGTGATGTAAGTATCGTAGGTTGGTCTTAATTAGTCCTGTCTCTTGTTAGTCTCAATGTGGTATAGTCCTAGTCCTATTAAGTCGTTGGTGTCAGTCCTCTTCTTCATTTCAGACACGTGGTGGATTTTCTAGGGGTATTGGGAGAGGACAGTCAGTACGGCAGTCGTGGGGATGTTGGGGGATAGTCCTTTGATCACCAGTTTAGCGTGTTTTTCTTCCGTCGTTCTATGATGGTGATAGTATAAGTTGCTGTCGAAGTATCTGGTCCGTATTTTTGAGTCTAGTTCTATGGCCTCTAGGGCTTTTAATAGTTTTTTGATGGGCGTCGGTAGTCTTTGCTTGGAGTATCAGTTCTGTCTTAGTACTTTTTGCGTAGAAACTGTTAGGTAGATGTTGCTGAAGGTCAGTCAGAAGTCGGGTGGGGTATTTTAGTCCGTGGTTGTCTATGTGTATTGGCGCTATTTGAGGGCGTCTAGCGGGGGTTTGGTGGGTCTCTGTCGGAGTCGGGGCTTCTGAGTTGTTCGTCTTGTCCTGGTCAGTTTCCTGCGGCGTCAGAATGTTGTAGCGGTTGTCTATGGGAGTTGGTGTGGGCATGTCAGGTGGGCGGGCTTTGGCAATGTGATGCAATGTTGTGACCGTCTCGGCCTGCGCCTCTGCCCCGACTGATCGCGCTACCGCCCGTTGCCAGGAACCGTCGTTGCGCGGTGACGCGCAGCGGCGGCTCCTGATTGCCAGGGGTAGCGTGATCCGCCGGAGGCAGGCGAGACCAGAGGTCAGCTTTATTGTAAAGAGTCCCAATCCATATACATTCAAATTCAGCAAATAGAAAAATACAATGTGCAATATATAAGAGCAATGAATTATTGGTATGTGCAACTCGGCGGCGCAGGTTGGCCACGACCGCCGAGTTGTCACAGTATAACAAAATCTTATGCCTAGGCTTAAATACTAGTGAATACAGTAAACCTATTAACGCGGCCTCGAGTTCGGCCTCAAAAATGTTTTTCGCCACACTGGAAGTCCAGGTCCATGTCACCGATTCGTCTTCATCACAGAAGGCGCAGGCAGATGAGCTGGCGTCGCTGTAGAAAACGGCGTCCGGTATAAACTCGGTAGATGGGCCGCGGGCGCGCGGTCGTAGACGCCGCACCCAAGGAAGGGCGCGATCGGGGTCCGTTAGAATGAGGCGTGCTAGCGGGTAAGTGGCGGTGGCCGCCACCGATAGCCACCCCACCATGCCCGCCAGCGCGAGTCTGAAGCGAAAACTGCGGAGGAGTGGAGCGGGAACTTTGGACACTTGTTGCACGTAGCCTTGTGCTTTGATGGTCTTATCTTGCAGGTTAAGCACGACGCCTAAGTACATTAACTTGTGCGTAGGCACCACAACACTTTTACTGTAGTAGATACTGAAACCGGCCTGTCGAATCCTCTGATAATCGTCTATGAGGACTTGCGGGTCGTCGTGGCAGAGAAGGAGGTCGTCGTAGTAGATGAAGCACCTGGCTTGACAAAGACGTTTCATGGCCGCGCGCATGCCTGTCTGCATAAGGAGTGGTGCGAGTGACCACCCCATAGGCAGACAGGTGAATGTCCAGCGGCGGCCACGAATTGCCACGCCAAAGAATTTTTGGCACTGGTCACTTAGCGGAATGTGATAAAAACCGTCCTTTAAATCCAGCTTGATTGCCCACGTATATTGGTTAACGGCCTCGATAACTTGCCGCGGTGATGGCAGCCTCACGGGTGGAGGATTATAGCACCTAGTCCAAGAGGACATGTTGTAGATGACGCGGTATGTACCGCCGTGCTTCGGCACAACACCCAAGGGAAACGTGTTGAGTACTTCTTCCCTGCGTGCGGGTCGTAGAATACCCGCCTGCTGCATATTGCCGACTGTCTTGGCGAGTCGCACGCTTGTGGGGCGAATGGCGAGTGGCGCCGTGGTAGGCGGCAAGTGACGTATGCCGTCGGCAAAGAGAGAGTGTTGGACCGCCGGAGTGACACGCTGCTGAAACACTATAGGAGGTACACTGCGCAAGGGTGCGCGGCGATGGAGGAAAGGCGGCGCCATCGAACCGTCGTCCTCTTGGTCGGCGGGTTGCTCCGTCGTGGTAGTGGATTGCGTGGCGCTCAGGGCTTCAATCACAGGGCGCCAAAAGGCCCAATCAATGGGAACGTCCTGAGGTTCGGGGTCTGGCGGGTGCAGCTGGTCGAAGATTGCGAGTAAGTCTTCATAGTCGACCAAGGGATGCGTGGGCGATGAGGCTGTGGGGGCGGCTGTGGGCGCCGGCGCGGTCACATGCCAAGGAGTCGCCATCTTTGCCGTAGATGCAAGTATGCCGCTACGGTTGTTTCGGGGACGCCTCCGTCGGTGGCGCACGGTTGCGGCCCCGTTGAAAGGGCCTGCCGCGTGGCGGCCGTGGCGGACGAGAAGGCGGGGCGCGCGGCGGCGGGGGAGGGTGATGTACGGTGATGCCAAACGTATCACACTCCGCTGCGTTGGCCGCCGCCACGCGCCAGCCATGCCGGATGACGATGACCAGCAGCCTCACCCTCTCACGCACGAAGCACTGGTCGCTGTCCGACATGTCGTCGAACAGCGGGCGCATAATGGTGAGGAGACGAGCTTCGACTTGATCGCGCTTCGGGATTGCGGGGTTATCCGCCTGGGAAGACACCCAATCCCAAGCGCGAGGAAGATCATCAATGCCAGCTAGGGTGGGCGTCGTGGCAGTTGGCACACTTAAAGGTCTGGCTTGTGCATGTCGAGGTGTGATGGTTGTCGCTGCATTTGGCGCATACGGTCCGTCTATGGCAATAATGTCGGGTATGGAAGGGCATCTGGCAGTTGTCACAGCGGGGGATACGGTCAGTCTGGTTATATTCATGAATTGTAATTCTGTGGTGTAGTAAGTATCGTATATTGGTCTTGATTAGTCCTGTCTCTTGTTTGTTGGTCTCTATGACGTATAGTCCTAGTCCCATTAGGTCGTTGGTGTCAGTCCTCTTCTTCATTTCCGACACGTGGTGAATTTTGTAGGGGTATTGGGAGAGGGCAGTCAGAACGTCAGTCGTGGGAATGTTGGGGGATAGTCCTTTGATAACTAGTTTGGCGTGCTTTTCTTCTGTCGTTCTATGGTGGTGGTAGTAGTACATGTTGCTGTAAAAGTATCTGGTCCGTATTTTGGAGTCTAACTCTATGGCCTCTAGTGCTTTTAACAGTTTCTGATGGGCGTCGGTAGTCTTAGCTTGAAGTATAAGTTCAGTCTTGGTGCTTTTCACGTAGAAACTATTAGGTAGGTGTTGTTGGAGGACAGTGAAAAGTCGAGTGGGATATTTTAGTCCGTGATTGTCTATGTGTATAGCCCCTTTTTGGAGGCGTCTAGCGGGAGTTTGGTGGGTCTTGGTCGGAGTCGGGTCTTCTGGGTTGTTTGTTTTGTCCTGGTCGGATTCCTGCGGCGTCAGAATATTATAGCGGTTGTCTGTAGGGATTGGTGTGGGTAAGTCGGGTGGGCGGGCTTTGGCAGTGTGATGCCGCTTTGGCAATGTGATGCCGCTTTGGCACACGAAAGCCATCGTCTGCGGTTGTAGTATCGGTCGTAGTAGGGGGTTGTGTGGATTGGGAAGTGTGGGCTAAGGGGATGACGGGAGGTTGCGTCAAGGACATGTCTTGGGGGAGGGGAGTCACGCTAGCGCCACTCACCAGCAGTTGCTGCGTGCTCGAGGAGGCCCGGTGATGATTTGAGGATGAAGAGGAGGAGGAGGAGAGCTTCTTTTTCTTCTTCCGGTGTGCTTCTTTCTCCGCCTGGAGAAGGAGCTGTTGCCAGTCAGTGGGGTCGCACATCTCAGCGTCGCTAGTCGCATTGGAGCTTGCGGCTTGGAATCCATTGCTGCAGGAGCAATGGGCCAAGGCCCGGCCAAAAAAATTGCTATGTGAGCTAGCGGCTAACAATTTCCTCTTTAGGCTGCCGGCTAACATTATGCTCAGATACATTGTTCTAAGAACAACGTAGCAAAAGTAGATTACAACTTGAACAGACTTCACCGTAGTCTTGTCTCGTCAGTCGATGTCGTGTGGCTGTTGGGTCGCTGTGCCAATTGCCATGCCTCATCAGTAGTGTTGCTGGAGTTGATGCCAGCCATAGTGGGAGAATTAACGATGGTCGAGGTTTCTTCGTGGGAGCGTAGATCAGAATTTGTCGAGCTTACCGACGGAGAAAGTGCTCGCGTGGCCTCGGCGGGCGTCTCAAAAACGCACATGGCGCCTGACCGGTTTGTATCCTGTTGTGGAGAGCAAGGACTGTTGGGGCTCTCAGGTGCATGCACCGCAGCGGCGGTGGAGCATTCCGGCGACTTACCGTCCGTTGATGAGTCCGTATTTGTCGGAGGTGTAGCTGGAATTGACAGAAAAGAACTACTTTGTAGGGGAGGGGAAACAGATGCAGTAGTATTAGAATATGAAATCTTTATTTCTACCAGTGCGAAGGATATCTTGGGTTTCTTAATAATGCACAAGTGTGCAAGGGTGCCGTCTAAGGGCTTGCATGCACGGCAATAATTCTTGTTCTTTTCCTTGGTAATAGGTCGTCCAATTTTTGGCATGCAATTTTATGTTGTTGAGTTACGTCTGTACAGTGTTAGTGAGTTCTACCGTATTTAATTACAAATTTCGCTTTTTTTCAGATAACAGTGAGAGAAATAGTTTGAATTTTGAATTTTTAACTTAATTTACTTGTCAGAACGTGATTTAAGACTTCCTATTTATAATAATTTGTGACTTATTACTATTAATTATTTATACTAATTTGAATTTTAAAGAGTTCATTAGTGTTAGTTTAAACTAAACTTTTGGGTGCAAGGGTGCCGTGCTCGACATTGCACCACCTACGTTATGTCTGGTTTCTCTCGTAACAGCTACCCGAAACCAGAATTCTTCAGCCGAATCAGCCTTCTTCGTTGCTATTTGCGTAGAGGGAGCCTAGCTCAACCTCTACACTTGATTAGCAATTACCTTATGGCGCAGAGGGAGCCAACCTCGACCTCTGACCTCACGCCTTCGATAGATACGCTGAGGGAGCCTAGCTCTACCTCAACGATCTCAAAGTTCTCAAACAGCACTGTGGCGCTGAGGGAGCCGGGCTCGACCTCAACGCACTCCAATTTAAACACGACACTGGTGACGCTGAGGGAGCCGAGCTCGACCTCAACGCGAACTAATTTCAAACGCCGCAACACTAGTGCCACTGAGGGAGCAGGGCTCAACCTCAATGCACTCCAAATTTTAAACACGACACTAGTGAAGCTGAGGGAGCCGAGCTCGACCTCAACTCACAGATTTCTTCACTACGAAGAACGAGCAGAGCTCCTCTCGTGTTTGGAGACGTTTTCTTCGAGGGCCTGCGCTGAGCGCTCTTCCCTGCGTAGGGTGAATAAGAGGTAGGGGTACGTTGGGTGTTGGTGGGGTAATGTTGTGGGTGTGAGGCTGGGAGGGGGAAAGGATTCCTCTGCGTGCCCCAGAAAAGCTGTTGTTTGCAGAGGAGAGGAAAGGGATTAGGGAATGGCTGAGAGGGCTGAATTTGTGGTTCTTGAGCTTTGGGAGGTTTGTTCCAATTTAGGAAGGTATTTTGTTTACTATTGTTATGGGGAGGGAGTTTGAGGATGTCTAGTGGGTGTCGGTAGCGTCTTTTTTTCGGGGGGTTGCGTAAGACTTGGTGTGGGGCAGTAGAAATTGTCGGAAGTGTGGGTTTTGCGAGGCTTTTTGAATGTTTTTGGTCGCAGTTTTTTTAGATGTCTTGGTCAATAGGTGTCAGGTTGATTTGGTGTTTTAGTCGTGAGTAATTAGTCATAGGCGGCGGTCGGAAGGCTATTCTGATAAATCGATTTTCAGTTCTAGTCAGTTTGTTGTAGTTTGTTTTTGTAGTCATCGCCCACGTTTCGCAGTTGTAGTTTAGAATTGGTTTTATAAAAGTGCTGTATATTTGCAATTTTTTCTTCGTCTTCGTCTTTGTCTTGAGATGGTCGATGACGGGAATCAGTGCGTTTAGTCGTTTGTTCGCTTTTTGGACAGTCTCGTCTATGTGTCTTGTCATAGTAAGTTTGCTGTCAAGAGTAATGCCTAGGTATTTGGTTGTTTTAGTCCAGTTTATCGGCGTTCCGTTAATGGTCAACTGGGGAAGTGCAGGGTCTATGTTACGTCGATGGAAAAGTATGGCGTGGCATTTGGCAGTATTGAGTCTTAGGTTGTTTTCGTCTGCCCACGTTGCTATTTTGTCGAGTGAGGTCTGTAGTTCAGTCACTGAATAAGGTAGTCTGCGTCTTGTTACAGTCATGGCTGTGTCGTCTGCGTAAATGTAGTCGTTGGTGTAGAGGGAGAAGAGCGTGGGTGACAGCACGGCGCCTTGAGTGACGCCGGCTTGGATGGGGCGGCGAGAGGATGATCAGTGAAGGTAATGTGTGTAGAAGGTTCTGTCAGAGAAGTAGCTTATTGGAAGAGAGTGAAGGAAGTGGGGAATGTACGGGTTGATTTTATATAAAATGTTTCGATTGATCGTGTCGAAGGCAGTCGTGAAGTCAAGAAAAACGGCTGGTACTGGTTCACCTTCCTGTAGTCGAGTAGCGACGTCTGCTGTTAGTCTTAGTGTTTGTAGTCCTGTCGATCTGTTTTCCCAGAAGCCAAATTGTGTCGGTCTTATTCGGTTGTCTAGTAAGGGAGCAGGACGACGTAGTAATCTTTTCTCGAAAATTTTCCCAGTAATCGGGAGTAAGCTGATGGGTCTATTGTTGTCGGGGCCTTTATGGGTTTTTCCAGGTTTGGGTATAAGTTTTATCTTGGCAGTCTTCCAGATAGAGGGGAAATAGGCGTTACGTAAACAGGCGTTGAAAATTGAAGTTAGAAAATTTGTGGCGTTCTTCGTCAGTCTTTAGTGCCGTCGCTTTGACTCCGTCGGGTCCAGTCGCTTTGGTTTCGTCAAGTAGAATTAGTTCGTCAGTTACTTCTTTGTCAGTTATTGTCCACATTTCCTGGAGGTGGCGGGGAAGGTGAGGGGTGCGCAGAAAATGGAGGATGGTGCTGTCAGGGAGGGGAGTGTCAGGTGACGTTAATCGTTTTTCTAGTTTGGTTGCAAATAATTCTGTCGTTATTTCGTCCAAGGGGATGCCGGGGGATAGTCCTTTGATAACTAGTCTGTCTCGTCGTTCTTCTGTCATGCGGTGGTGGTGGTAGTAAAGGTTGTTCTGGAAGTATTTCTGTCGTAAGTTTGGTGTGATTTCTATGTCCTCTAAGGCTTTAAACAGTTTTCTGTAAGAGTCAGGGGTGCGTGGTTGTAGTACTAGTTCCTTTTTTGTGCTTTTAGCAAAGAATCCGTCTGGGGCAGTCTTTTGGAGGTCCTGTAGGAGTCTTTGGGGATGTCGTAGTCCGTTGTTGACGACGTGGATAGATCCGATTTTGGCCTTGCTTCTGGTTGCTGGTCTGTCAGTCTGGGAGGGAATGTTAGAAACGTCAGTGGTTTTGTCAATGTCCATATTTGTCTCTTCTACAGTGATGCTGTCAAAGCGGTTGTGGGTGGCAGGAGGTGGTGGTATTTTGGGGTCAATAATTCTTGCAGTAACTTTTGGGTAGATGAAAGTATTTTCGGGGGCTGGGGGTTGGGTTGAGAGAGGGGATGGTTGATTTTGAGGGAGTTGGGCAGGGAAGTTATATTTACCCTTCGCCGGTCGTTGCACGTTGTCAGCTCCTGCTGCTGTTGATCTTTTGGCTGCGGTGGAGGAGACCGGATTCCCTTCTTCCGCAGCTCTCTACTTATCAGCGGCGATGAACACCCATCGTCCTTCTGCGTGGCCTCCTCCATTGCGACGGGTTTCGTCGCTCTGCAGTTGTCATAGTAGTTGCGGTCACCAGTTGTTAACTGCGCGTAATTGTACGACCAACAGTTTCTGCTCTATTCCGCTACGGCAATACTTTCTGCTCCTACGTTACGCTGTCGCTGTGTCGATGTGAACGGTGCTCCTGCTTCCGGGCGTTGGTTCTGTCGCTCGCCTGACCCTTGTGGGGGTCTCTTCGAGCCGGGTGATTGTGGATGGTGCGTTGTGTATGTTGTATTCTGACTCCTCTCCCCCGTACTGGGACGGGGATTGGGGGTGAGGGTAGATAGGCTGTTTTATTAGGGTAGATGGGTTTTTTCGTTCAGGTCGCGCTGGGTGACGGGGGGAGGAAAAGGAATTGGGTTGGGATGGGTTTGCTGGGGGGGAACGGTTCTTTTCAGTTGGGTGTAGTGGTAGGATTCTATGGTTGGTGAAGAGTGGATTCTGTAAATGTAGGTTGATTTTTGATTTTGTCGCTTATGCGTCTCTCTTTGATTTGCGTTTGTCAGTTTCCGTTTTCGTGTGGTTGGTTTTGTTTGCTTGTTGTTTCTCTTCTTCGTTTGTCGAATTTCTCCGTCGTCTTCAGATGTTAGTTACGTCGCTGTCATTAATTTAGTTTTGCTCTCTTGCTTAGGTGATGGGAGGGGGAAGTTGAGGATGTCAAGTCGGAGTCAGGAGGGATTTTAGTGGTTTGGTATCTCAGTTGGTTAAAGGGTGTTGTACATGGGTGGGCGAATATAAGGCGGAGGGCGTAATTTCCATTCTGGTAATTTTTTTGATGGTTTTTTTTTGGGGGGTGTCAGTCCAGATCGGGTGAGCACATAAGATGTTGGGGTGGATATACGGTGTAGTAGTTTGAAGTTTCTTTTTCGTGGGAGGAATGAGTAAGGATGCTACAGGCGTTTTTAAATTCGAGTGACTTTCGTTTTGGTCTTATAGTTTGTGGTTTGGTTCGGAGGAGGCGTCGGGAGAAGGTGAGTCCAAGTTATTTTTACTTTCGTCTGTCCAAGGATTGGCGTGATTGCAATGGATAGGGGGGGATTGGAGGGGAATGGTTTGTAAGACAAGACGATGCTTGTGATTTTTCGGGTTGATGATTAATGGCGTTTTGTGAGGACCAGAGTATAAATGTATCTAAAGCGGATTGGGACGGATAAGGGACATCGATTTATGGGAGTGGAAAGTTGTAAGGAAGGCCAAGGTCATCGCGTAGAGGAAGGTTTGCACTCCATGGGTGCGTGGATGTCGTTTGATATAGATGGAAAATAGGATTGGGGATCGCACAGCTCCTGGTGTTACGGCTTCGATCGGGTGTTCAGGTTAGTATTTTGATAGGTGGCGAACGTGTGAGCAGAGTGCACAGATAGTCGATCGTCGACTATGTTCTGATATAAAACAGTTTCTGGCGATTTTTGCATTGCGGAACACGATCTGATATTTTGTAATTCTCAATTTTAATGCGTAGTTTCCAATATATTTTATTGTCTGTTTGGTGTTCGTTACGTCACGTCTTGGTATTTCTATTATGAAAATTCCTCACGGTGTTAGTAGTCCGTTGTCATTTCGTTTTTTGCATTTGTTACTAGAAATGCTTTCACTTTTTGGTCAACAAGTCCGCCTTTAATGAGTTGTATCCTGGTTGTAACCTTTTACCACCAACTTTTTCTTCGTCTCGTTTGTGGGATGGTTAAAATGTTATGAATTGTCTTAAAAATACGTCTTCTATTTCCAATGTCCTTAGTATGTCGAATCTTCCTCGATTCCTGTTGTGTGCCACAACAGTCTTTGAATAATCATTTCTTGTCGGGTACATTTTGCCGTCAACTGTCCATTGCAATGTCATCAAATCTTTTGTCAACTCGTTAGGGCAAAATATGGAGTCACGATCAATTTTCAATTGTCCAATTTTCGGTTTAATGATCGGTCGGTCTGGCGTTGTTTGTATATGGGTCGTTTCACTGACAGTCGCAGGGTTTTCAGTACTAACTTATGATTGAGAGAAGGGAAAATTAGCAAGAGGATTGAAAAAAATATTAGTCGGAACTTGAGGTGTTGAGGTAGTGAAGTTTGTGTCCGTTGGCATTGGTTTGTTTGCCCCAGGTGGTCGATTTTGTATTTAGGTCGCCAGCTAATAGACAGGTGCCTGTGGTCAGTAGGTCGAGGTATTGGTCTAACAGGGGGCTTTGTAGTGGTATGTAAATTGAGGTAATAGTAATAGGACCATAAGGAGAAGCTATTTCAAGTCTGGTGTTTTCTAATTGGGATGCGGCAATAGGTGGGAGTTCGATGTGGGAAATGTTCTTTATGATACATATGGCTGGGTCACCTCCGTGTGTCGGTCTGTCAGTGCGATATGTTATGTAGTCGGGGATGGAGGAGAGGT
>BOPP01000217.1:11147-44537 GCA_017312745.1 Gryllus bimaculatus
CATTAAAATCAGCCCTCGAGAGAAAGATAAACACCCTGTATATCCCACATCATCTCCTAACACATACTCATCCTACACAAAATGCTCCGCAACTTACCATTAACAAAAACATCTTGTTGTTGAAATGTTTCTAATTATTCAGTCCTTCAACATTATAGAATTGGTGAAATTTTAGGAAAACCCTTATTAACAAGCACGAGCTAAAGTATTTAAAGCCAACAAAGCTTTCAGATATTGTCTTGACTAAAATTTTCTTCATAATAGTTCATGTATTGATTCATCATCGATTATCATGGATTATAGGCCTTCTGTACCAGATCTACTCAAGTTGATGGTCCACTTGGTGTGCTCTGGCCCAGACCTTGTCTGCGGGCAGGATGCAATCCCTGCTTGTCAATTCCATCTGACGGGTGGGGAGTGGATGCACTTGGGATGATTGTTCTTGTCTAGTGAAAGGTGAGTGGCACCCAGACTATTGCAATGGGTCACCATGGTTAGAATTTTTGCATTCAAGCAGCTCTGGCTCATGTGTGTTACAAAATAGTAAGCTGTATTTAAGCTATTTTATGAGTTTTTTCAACAGATGAATGAAATAGAAGAGTTCAATATAATCATTTTTATTTTACATAAACATCACTATGGGAGTCCGTGCAATTGTGTAGCATAATTTTACAGTATGGTGTGATCATATAAAAACCATTTTAGGGCACAATCATAAATAAAATTCATTCATTCATTTTCATTAATTTATCCAATGACAAATTCATCAGTATCCGTTGGATAAGAAAAAGTACCGAGTGAATAATACATGGTAGTCTCCAATCCAGCTAGCATTAAATAAAATAGGTCATTCCTCTTGTCAGCTTTAACAATTTTTACTACATTATTTATTGTAATTTCCACTTGCGAATCCTTTTCCATCTTGAGATTTCTTCTAGGAATCAGTTATTTTCTTCACATTTACAAGTAGTTTCTTGCATTCCAAATCAAAAGCAACATAGCTCATAATTTTGCTTCTCCACTATAAACATTTGTTAATTATATTGTTTTTATAAAGTCGACAAAAAGAATTCAACTCTACTCTATGAGACAATATTACCAAATTTCATTTACAACTAATATGTCAAGTTTAACTTTTATCTGCTGGTACTTCCAAGAACAATCAGGCCGGGACAAGTGCAATTTGAATATATTACCACAAAGTTGCGCAAATCCAAGCCTGACAGTAACTTGAACAATGAAAACATGTTTTTAAGAGAGATAACATCTGCATGTACAAATGTACAAAAGTGCAAACGTAATCAAATCATATTCTATTAACAATAAGTGATTAACAAAGTACACTACATTAAACATCAAAACCCCAGCTTTTATGCTCTTCACCAATTTGACAGTACTATTACATCTTCAGAAACAGAACTGTGACAATAATTCCTACAACTGCTCTCATGCAATGAGACTTGTACGAAACCAAACCAGTTAGGAATTTTACTTATACCAATCAGCCACACAAAGAAAATAAATTAACCCTTCAGTGACTTGTTTTCCGATTTCTAAACTCTAACATCATATTGAAAATATTACAAACTCTATATAATCAATGGAAGTTTTCTTAAGCTATCATTTTTCTACATGTAAGATGTTGGTTATTTTAGTAACAGGACTGTTGTGGTGTGCTTGTTTTTATTTCGAAGTGTGTCTATAACCCAATCACAAGCAAGTATTGTAGTCAATAATGCTCAATGGTACTTTTTATTTAGAATTCAACAACTGTTGTGAGCGGGGATAAATAATCCAGTTTTCATGAGCAAACCTGTGCATATAATACTACAACAAATTTTAAAAAACTCAATGACATTTCAATAAAACAAATATCTCAAATACATATCACCAAAACATTGTGACATAAATACATAAAGAACAATTATTTTTACAGTAGTGTGCTCTTGAACAATGCTAAATGAACAACCATTGCAAATAATGTTTTGTCTTTTCAAAAAAAACTGTATATGATGACAGGCATTCAATAAGATATGAACATTTATGAATATAGAAGAAACAATCTAACATGATAGGTTAGAAAAACATTTCAACGATAAAAAAAGGCATTTCGTGAAATTTAAACTAGTGTCACTGATCAAAAACACAAATATTTAAATGGAGAAAGCCTTTGCATACCTCCCCAGAAACCTGTTTAATTACAAACCTCATACAATGAACTGTCTTCTTAATTACACATCCAATTATTGTTCGAAGGATATGTAAACGCCGGCTTTCAAATATTTCATCTTCATCCTCAGTCTCATTCTCATGTTGCTCTCCGCTTTCCACTTCTGGATCGCTCGCGCCCTTTGCAGTTTTACACTCCATCATCGAAACACATCACAAAGGAAAGAGCACTGAGAAGGCACGAACTAACAACAACGAAGGAAAGAAAAATGAACTGAAACTGGCAAGTGCTAAAAATGCAGAACCAATTCGATTATTCACTCACATTTCCGCGTCCGCGAGTCTACGTCATGACAGACTCATTGCCGCTCATAGTCCCAGAGCTTTTCAACTCCCATATAAACTAGTATAAAGTAGTAGCGGCACTTATAGTGGCGCGCCCACTTGCAGAAACCAAAAAACAGTCAGCTGCCAACGTTATTAAATTGGTACGGGTGGGATGCATGTAGGTGTGCTCGGTATAAAACATCGCGCTTAAGTGAGGCTTTTACATCCATTGTTCCGATTGTCCTTCATGTTCCTCATTACTATTATTATAAATACTTCATTATTCACATATCTCCTATTTTCCGCAAATGTTCCGAATTTGTATAGTGCACTGTTGGCAAACACTACGCAAAGCCGCACCGGGAGACACTAGCGGCTTCTTCCTGGCACCAATCCTTGCCACCCATCCTTAGTTTTGCCCACATCTCCAAGGGAGAGTTCTGTTAATATGTTATTTATAGAGATAAGTAAAGTTACAGACAATGAGCTGTTTATCCTACAATCCAAAGTGTTCTAGGAACATAGAAAAAGGCGGCAATTCAAAGACAGCTTCTCATTTGTCCTCTTCCTCAGCCCCGCCATTTCCAACAACATCACGGAGACCAATGCTGGCCAACTGTAAAAAAGACGGGGGAATTTCAAATTTCACTCAGTTAAAAAGCAAAAATAGATACTTATTGTGAAGTGAATTCTTACTAGAATGTTATTTTCTCTTTAAAATACGATTCGTGGAATTTATACCAACATTGTTTAACTATACGTACAAAATGCCCCAATCGGGGCAGTGTATCTCAAAACGTTAATCGCTTTTCCTATCCAATTTTTCTTACCCTATTGGTCAATCATAAACTGTGATTCATCCATCTTAGGAGGCGGTCAATGTACAATAAACCGCGTATACACTATAATATAACCACATAGATAACCTCTTTGATTTTAAGTTAGCTTTCAGTTATATTCAATATTTGGCGTATTTTGGAATTATTGGACACAATTTCATTCGTGGATTGGTCCAATTAAATACCACCGATGCTTTGGAAATTTTCAGATAAATTCGGGATTTATCGACAATTTCCAAAGCTCTCATGGGATTATCTATGTTAAATTAAAAATAAAAAGTGTTTACCTTCGAGTTACATCACCAGGTACCCATACCCTCCTTTTCCAACTGTGATAACGTAATATTCTTTTTATTTTCTTGCCAGTGGCGTTAGTTCAATTTGAGGAGACCCTTGGACCGACAAAATACCGGGGGGGAGGGCTTATTTAAAAACATGTCATTAAGATATATTATAAACTTAATGTTAGGAGGGAAAATATTACTAAAAATTATTACAGAAAATACATTATAACTTTTTTTAAATTCATGATATAATTTACAATGTAAATTTTGGTATTTTCTTCGCTATTTATCAATGATGGTAGAAATATTATTTTTCAACTACATTGTTTTTTCGTGTTCTATTTATAAAATACTTAAGTTATACTGATGATCTTGAGCCATTCTACCTCCTAAATAATTTCAGCTTTAATTTTGAAAACGTTCTTTCGGCGTTATCGCTGTCAGGAACTGTCAAAAATAATAAGAATACAATAGACACATCAAAAAACTTGTTAATAATAAGCAATTTAAATTATTAAAAAGTATGCATTTATTTTAGGAATTTGTATTAATTATAATCATCAAGAGAAGTATAACCTTCATTAAACTTTAATATGGTTTAAAAAACAACAACAAAATGTTCATAAACCGTCCCGAAAATGTTCACACTCTCTCACGGAGTGAAGGATCTTTCAACATTAAGTTAATCAGAATTTAATATAATTTAACAATGAAGTTTTAAAATTCATTAATTGTATTAAATTTATGGTTATTTTAAAAATATAAATATTGCAATTTTTATCAGATTGTTTAAAATGTTTGCAGTTTTCCTGTGTTAATTTGAAAAGAAAAATGCAGATAGTAACGCCATCTATGTACGTTTCTTAGAACGTTTTGAACTAAGAACTGGGTTCATGATGGGTTCATGATGTTGGGTTCATGATGGTTATTTATTATTACGCTGAAAAACGCACATGTGTACAATCATTTTACAGAGAGTAAGACAATAAAAGAAAATAAATATCACAGATATCACAGTTAAAGACCGTCACTAAGTCACACAGTTACTCTTCATCTCTGGTTGATTGATAGTCTTCTTTCTTTATACTGCTGGATGTGGTATCGATTCGCAGACGCTTCCACACGAATTCGCACACGCAGGTTTTCATTTTGCACAGCAGATGGTGAAAACCATGCACTGCGGACCTCGTGACGACGTGACGCATCTCGTAGCCTGCCGACATCGAGCTTCTTTTACACATTTCCTCGGTAGTGTAGGACTCTGGCCATATTTCCTCTCTTTTCCTGTTCATGCTTTGTAAGAGTGATTCTGCTGCCTTGGCATTTGGTAGGAGGAATTACAGCCTGAGTTCCTCCATCTGGTATGCTTCTTGGGAAAGTACACATTCCAGCCTCGATCTTGTTATTTTAGGTATGCCCAATGCTCGTTTTAGGAACGTGGCTTTCACTTTTTCCAGGTCGTATTGATTTCTTATTGTGAGTTTTTCACATATATCAATACGGTAAGTAATGACTGGTAAGACTTTTACTTGAAAAAGCATCATAGCCGTATTAATATCCAAGAGCCTAATAAATTTGATTTCATTGATGGCGATCATTGCTAGAGAAGTTTTCTCAGCAATGTGTTTGGCAAATCTTCTACAACTTGTTTGTAGTGTCATCCCTAAGTAATTGAAATGAGCGACAACTTCTATATTATTACCATCAATTTTAAATATATTATGTGGGGCTTTCCCTCCCTTTCTGAAAATCATAGAATATTTCTTGGTGATAATCTCGAAGCATCGTTTTTTTCACCATTTTTCCATTTTCTTAATGGTTTCTTGTAAAGGTTCATTTTCTCTGAACATATTACGTCGTCGGCATATGCGTATACAGTTACTCCCTAGTTTCTTCCTATGTCGATCAGTTCTGTAGATGCGAGGATGAATAGTAGTGGACTTAATGAGTTACCTTGAAGCACTCCGTTTGCTAGGATAATTGTGTCTGATATAGTTAGACCGTCGTCTACGTGCATCACGTGTTATCTCAGAATGGAGATTTTAATTCTTATCTATACATTGTGTGCCGAGTATTGTTCTGAGTCTGTCTATAACCCATTGCCTGTTGGTGTAGTGGAAGGCTTTTACAAAATCGATAAAAATGGCATATAGTTTACTTTATTTTCTTCTTCGTGGCGTTCTCTATATCATTCATTAGTAGGCTTATTACTGTGGTGGTTGATCGGTTTTTGCGGAAGCGAAATTGTTCGTCTGATAAGTTGGCGTCTAGTTTTTTGGATATTCTCAATGTGATCATTTTGGAAAGTAGTTTGAATGGGTCACATTCTAGAACGATACCTCAATAATTGGTATTCTCGCCGTTACTCTTCCCTTTGTAGAGCACCTTGATGGTTGATTCTCTCCATTTTTTGGGAATGTCACCAATTGCTGCTCATTTGTTAAATATGACTCATCTCCAGTGTGGGAGGCAGGGTTGGGGAATATACAAAAACGTCTGCAGCTACTTGATAAATAAAGGAAAGCTAAACCCTTGTTTCAGCGATATCACGCGGTGAGAGAATGAACTTATATCGCCTTTTTTCGGCCAATATTGATAAAATTCGTTGAGTCCAGTTTAAGTCAGTTGGCTAGGCTCTGCTGAAGCAATCTTTTGGACGTGCTTCTATCGAAGACAATAAGATGGAAAAGAAGTAGTAACGGGATAGTATTGTAGTACTAGGCGACTAGAAACCCGACTCATTTCGTAGTTATATCTACGAGACTTTAAATCAGAGAATATAGTATATATGTATTCTCACAGACAATAATTTCATGATTTGATTGTCTCGTATTTTTGTAAACGGACCAAATTAAATAATGAAAGAAATATTCAGAGCATATGAATTTTTGTAGTTCATTGTGAATAATTAGCAAATAAGTTGAGTTATATTGATGGAACCGAAGGACTAAAAGCCGTAATGATAAGTACAGTTTTCAATAAACATAAATTAAATAATTTTGTAGAAAAAAATCGAATTAAATTTGTCATAAATTAGAGACATCGCTAATTGCAATAAATAATGTTATAATATAATTATTAATATCATATTAATTATTATTGTGAAGTGCGCGCACCGTTAAAAATAAATAAATAAATATACTATTGCTCCCCGCGGATACGCTTCGCTTTGCTCCAATTGGCTACTTTGATAGGTTCCTTATTGGTTCTTAAATTCGCCGCCTCATGCCACTGAAGCAAGAGGGGTTCACGCTTTTTTTTTTTTTCAAGTAGATGCGGAATATGTTGGTACATACCTCCACCACCGGAGTTGAGACGCCTTCCCCGTATATTTCGTGGCTTCAGACACACTAAGTAGTGCATTCTAACTCTTTGGGATTCCTCTCCGTGATTCAGAAATAACCACTAGTGCTTCTACCTGCAATAGGGAGTTTTATACCCTTGATAGTTAATGTAATCGACAGCACTATCGGTCTTCTGCGCATGCGGAGTTCAAGTTACACATCACTTTTGTGCATCTGCTCATATTGAGAAGATCGAGACTGCGGTCGATCGTTGCCTGTTAAGGCGTGAAAAAAACCTATTCTTTTTTAAAAAATATGTTGCGACTACCTTGACGCAGTGCCTCCCTAAACCCCATACACGGGCATTGAGGGCTTCCAATTGGAGTAATCCTCCGGTAACACGTTGCATTAATGGAGCAATCATCCGTTAACATATTTGTTTAAATGTGTCTGTCCAGTCTCTCCGCAGTTTTCAAGACGACCCCTAGGTACCATCTCCGCGTACGCGCCTCCTCCCACGCGATCCTGCGTCTCTAGTTAACGAAGGAAAACAGTTTCAAATCATTTTTGCATTTCAAATCTGAAATCGCACGCTCTATTGAAAATGAACAATACACAAGTAGGTGATGTTGCAAAATTTCTAGGTATCTCAATTCAATAAAATCACAAATGAAATGCACATAGAAGAGAGTTAAACACTAAATTAGGTTAATACTGTTACGATTAGGTATTCTTTCAAATTCTGTCAGCCTCCATGCAGCTCGTTGCGGGTATTTTGCACACGTACATTCCCACATGAGATATGGCATAATATTTGGGGGGAATCTCATCATGTAAACCAAGATCTTTAGATTGCAAAAGAGAGTTGTTCGAACAATGAAAAAATGCCATTCAAGTGATCCCTGGAAGCCTCCCTTCATTGAGCTTGGAATATTACCAATGCCGTGCCTCTTTATTTATGATTCTGTAATGTTTGTCAAAACTGACTAACGTAACTGTGGGATACTACTGGGATATTTCATGCACTACTGATATTTATAATTACAACACACGTCGTAGTAATCACAGTCATCAAGTGTCAGTATCAACGGCTCACTACAAGAAATACACATTCAATTCATGTAGTACGTTACTTTGCCACGAACGCGCGAAGCGCAGCGGAACAGGCAGACTTATGGCGGTAGAAGGGGAGCTAGAGACTGGGGGCAAGCCAAGAGCAGGACAATTAGGGCCCCTTCCCACGGCGCGGCGCGTAGCAGAGCATTGGTTTGAATGGAGGCCTTCCCACGGGCAGCGGGTGGCGGCTGCTGCGGCAGCCGATGCCGAACTCCAGCACCAACGAGAGGCCACGCCACGCTCTAGCAGAACACAGCTTTAAATGGGAGCGTTCCACTGCGCCGGACCAGCAGCGCTTCCTTACTGCTCCCGGACCCTTTGTTCGTCGTCGCCGGGGTTCGGCGAAACAGTACCCCCTCCAGACCCAACCACCTTCCACGGCGGCGCGCGGTGCGGCGGTGGCGGCGTCGGAAGAGCTCCTGCTCCTTGAAGATGCGCACTGCGGGCCGCGCCGTGGGAAGCCGGCCTAAGTATCGATCATGAGGAGACTATTAGAACGCGTACGGCTACCGGTAATCCGCTCAAGGAGGCAGAAACGCGACGCGGGAGAAGTGGTGGCGCGCTTCTCAACGATTTGCGTCAATCTAGAGGAAAGGCGAACCGCTGGCCGGTACTTACGCTTTCAACGAGGCAATAAATCGGTTACTGAATAGGAACAGCTACGACGCAGAAATGCAATCTCTCACCACGGGTAAATTAGCTATGCGCACGTGCAAGTGTTAAGGATGCTGTTCCGTAGGAAAGAGGACTCCATTTCCTCAGTCAAAGAGGTGACCGATGACCAGGCTGGTCCAGTGTAATGATTGACGTTGGCGAAATAGAGAGGAGGGAGTAGGCTTCACGGTGAGCGGGCGGTGGAAGAAAGAAGGAGAACGATCTGGTCAGAGGTCTGGAATAGACGCTCGCAGAGAGAAGCGACTTGTCTGATGTCGCGTAAAATCTCTCGCGGAGAACTTGGTTTTGGGAGGTCGAGAAAAGATGCTCGCAAGAATGTTGCGGATGATCGTATTTTCGGCGATTAATCCGACTACTGTTCGCCCCAACTCGCTGATGTACAGTGACACAGAGCGTCTGAGTACAGCTACAACAGTAGGTGATCTGGGCTGTCCGGGTGACGCCGCGTCGAAGGCTGAGTTGCCGACGTTTCGACCATCCTGTCGTGGTCTTCGTCAGGGCTGGTATGGTCGCATACCCCGGTGAAGTATTTCTCAAAAGGCAGTGATAGGGACTCATGTGCTCTACTTGATCGGCGTATGAATGACGCCGGCACGGCGCTGACAATATGAGGACGAGCGAAGGGAAGCAGAGGTCAACAGCCATATCCCTCAGCCAAGGGCGCCGAACCATTGTGTACCGATGAACGCGCGGATGCACACAGAGAGCGCGTTACTATAGGCTCCCCTCTCTTCAGCTGTCTGGCAGACAGCTCACAGGCACATGGCAACTTCGACAAGGAAGGAGACACCAATAATGGTATGTGAAAACAAAAAAACAATGATCTTAAGATAGTGCTAAAAAAGAGAGATTTTTAATCCATTAGTTGTAGTAAAAGTCATGTGTCAAAACTTGCTCATTGCTATTTTCGGCATTTTTGTAATCAAAACTTCATTAGAATAGTAATGGCCTATTTGTCAATCAGAATATCCGATTTAAATGGCGGAATAGCACAGCGCGTTGAGATACATAGGTTCGATTCCAAACGGCACGTACCAATTTATAATGCTGGCAATAACCACTCCGCCTTTCAAAACAAACGTAGCATTTCTCGTTGCAGGCTTTGGCGCAGTACTGATACTTCTGACTGGGGACCGTTCTTGGTACCTATTTGTTTCATTATTCTCTTGAATTTACTACTTCAAAATCCACATTTCACTCGACTGTTACCCGAAGGTTATCCCAAGATCTCCCCGTCATGATAAAATTGTATGTGTGTATGTGTCTGATAGACCGTATATACAGATATTCGGTAGCGAAATATTTACATGAAGTAGTTATTTTATTTCCTTTTTACGTAGGGTTGGGAACTCTCTTGTTGTTACTCAGAAATAACAATAACTACTTCAGTTACATTTGTACCAGTATTAATCTGAAGCATATACGTTCAATCAAATATTCTTTTGGAAACCACAATAACAATTTTCATAAACACATGTCCTCTCAAATTCTCATTACCTAAAACTAGCTACCATCTAAAATCCTAAATACTCGCAATCTAAAATCCCTCCCTTTTGGCAAGCATGGCCCAATTCCTTCGTAATTATTAATTTAGAAATTTTACTTTAATACAACACTTGGTCCTCCTACAATGGCAAATACAAATAAATGTTCCCCGTTTTGCCACTTTCCTTGCGCTGATCTACCGCAATCTTGAATGTCGTCCAGCTTCCATTTCCAAAAGAATGTGGTCCACTCCGATTGTGTTTGCGTAATTTTGTTTCCTCTCTAATTGTAGATTTACAACCTTAAAACATCACCTTTACAAACGATTGTCTAATTCTTCCCGCAACCAAATAGCTTTCCCTCTTACAATTGACTCACACCAAGTCCGAACATCGTCTGCCCCGTTTTTCATATCTCGCATCTACGTGAAATTATACTCAAACACCACGTTTCTTCGTTTCTCGCGCGCCGATCCTTCTCACACTATCTATCTCCTGATAAATCACAAACATTTCAACATATTTATTCTTTGCTTTCCTGCTCGGAATAACTTCTCAATTTATTTTCTCACGTATCCTTTCACTGCATTATTTGCGAACATAGTAAAATTTCCCTCACTCTCAATTCTGTTGTTCTTTCCTTGCATTGTTTCCAAAATAAAGCTTACTTCGGTTTCTTTTCTATACCCCCATTGTTGCTGTCGTCCATACTTATACCTACGTAAATTTATTATTTCTATATAATCACCCTTGTGATAACACATCACAATGTACAGTAAAAAAAAAAAATCAAATTGGTAACTAATGGCTTACGAGATAACGGGTCACCAACATAACGAATTTTACAAAGGTAAGATGGGAGGGGAGATTTCCCCTTAGAGATAAGTTGGATTTGTGTTTTTATCATTTCCATAGATAACGGTAGCTTCTCTCCAATTTCACTCTTCTGTCTTAAACGATATGTCACTTTGAAATGAGTAAAGTCATTCTTGAAAGCAAAGAAGTACCAATGGCCGGCCCAATCCATTTCTTCCATCGGGCACATACATCAGCAAAATACGTTCTCCAGGTTTAGTAGTCTTTAATACCCTTCTCCAAAGATCAATCTCTGAGGTTTTCCTAAGAAAGCCTTCACAAAGTTCACTGTGCACTTCTACTTGTTTGCCACGAGCCCTAAGGGAAGTTGAACCTGCCTTTTTTTTTGAAGACTTTGTCTTTCATGCCATGCTTGCAAACTATCTGGTGCATTATTTATATGATCTTTTTCCGAGACTTGTACCACAAGTCTTATTAGATTGTCATTTTCGTGCAGCAAGTGCATATTTTACTATGTAATACTGTAAAAAGTCCAAGTACAGAGTCCCTAAAAATGAAGTTAGTTACACTAAGATTTCACTGCACTTTACCATTTAGTTTCCTCCAATATTACATAATTATCTGAAAACAAAGATGTATGAGACAGGAGAAAATAAAAATAGCATAACATTACAACAAAAAATATACTAGAATCCTCAATACTTTAAAGCACATCAACAAAAACAAAAATGCTGAAAAGATGACACCTGTAACAACTACAAGTTTCCTAAATAATTCAGGTCAAATGTAATAAATCTGATTTATTCTGGAGTCTGTAAAACTTATTTTTATTTAATGTAGTAATAGTAAATGTAATGCATAACTACAACATTTCTTTCAAAGAACATTATACAAAGCATAACAATTTAACAATATCACATAGCATTTAATATCAAATAAAACGGTTTTCAACCCTTACACCTCCAAAGTCAAATAATATAAACCATTTCTGTAAATATTGCTTTTTGGTAACACATAACAATTAGAAAATAAAAGAGAAGAAAACATTTCTTCAACTAAAAATCAGACCCTCAATTAAGAACTAACCATTTTTATATTAAATTAATACATCAATTATAATACTCATCTCCAAGATGCCATAAACGCTACATGATTAAATTATCATCACCATTACATCAAATGTAAATTGTGACATGTTTAATGAGTAATTTTTTGAGGGATCATTATTTTGAATACATTAATTGTGGGAAATGGAAGTATATGAAACTAATATCATTAGCATTCTAATCATTAAAACAGAAAACTCTCACCTAAAACTTTAGGGTTTTATAAATGGAGGCATGAACAAGATTGATAATACAATAATATATTAATCAGAATATGGAAATATGTTGATTTCTTTATTGCATAAAGCAAGAGATAAGAAGATTAATTCAACAAAATGCAAAGAGACTAAATGTTTGTATATTAAAAACTATCTTCAAGACTCTCATATCACATCAGTAAAAAATAAACTAAAGATCGACACATTATTTCAGAATAAAAATTTTCATGTACTAAAAATCTATTTAAAACTCAACAGTATAAGAAGTATCTTACTCACATACCAGTACTCATGTACACTTGATAACACATAGACATACATACAAGTAGCTGAATAAGGCACATACTATATGGATGACAGAAAAAACATGATTCAAGATGAATAATGAAAATTTGTAAAACATTTGATGCACAAAACGAGATAAAATGAATTTTTTTTATTGGAAGGAAAGCAAAATTATTTTACTAAAAATCAAACATACAAATTTGATTGAAACATTTTTCTGAATGAAAATTTGAAAATAGATTGTCGTTTTGATCTGTTGCATTGTGCAAAATTCACGAAGTAAATATAACATACCAAAATATTTTTTAAAAAACTTTATTAAAAATACTCCAAGTTATTCTGGAAGAGAACTAAAGAGAATGAGGACTATTTCTAAAAACTAATTTTTATCTTTCTACTCAATTTATTGCAGAATAAAAGACTCGGAATATTTTAATATCAACAATTCGGAATACATTCTAAACCGTTATATTAATCTTTATTTGCAAGTGCAATACATCTACAATTTAGAAGTGAATTCAATTTTACATTACTTTCAATGATACTAATAATCATGTTAAGAATGCACAAACTGAAGGGAAAATGTTCATGCAAATTTTATCTTAGAGATTTAAAATGTAAAATTCAATGTAGCTAATATTTGTACTGAAATGTCTTAGTCTATTCTTCTAGCTGCAGACTGAACTTGAACTATCAACTTTATATATGAAGTAAACTACAGATATCAAAGTCTGAACAATGGACCCAATTTTGTGGTTAACTCACATAAATTTGTAATCAAAACTTTATGTTTTTGAATGTGAATCAAACATTATAGAAACATATGCAGGTTGTTAGTTTGGATAATATCAATGTTGTTTGCAATTACTGAAAGTTATGATTTCTGGACTGCAGGCAAACAATGTAACATTAAAACATTCTGAATAAAAAATTAACAGAATTAAGATGGTACTAAAACTGCAACATTCCTTTCCTTATAATTCCATCCTTCATGAAATTGCTCATCGACTACATGAAAAATTAAAATATTATTTTGAAACTTTCCAAATATGTTTCTGTAGTGTTTATTTCATTACAGCTTGGCTTAAGTTCCAAATAGTTTCTATAAATTTACTGTCCCTTCCGCCAAGCGTTCTATAGAATTTGGTCACTGGCTAGGCTAATACTCATGTCACTGTAGACAGGTATTATTTTTTTTTATTAATTTCTCTCCTAATCTCAGCGGAGAGAGAAAAAAACAACAAAAAAATAAACAAACAAAAAACACGTTGACTGCCATGTAAGACCATATGGTCTCATGGTTGACTACATGAGACCATATGGCCTCACAGAATCGTTTTAATGAAATATTTCCACTTCATTGTAAACAACTTCAGTAATGAATTAAATGTCTCTAATTGATGAAAATATGTACAAGGCTTCCTATTGGTAACAAATCGCTCTTGTAATACTCTTGGAACAGTATTTTTTCCATTATTTGTAGTATATACTAAACAGTATATAACTATTGTAAATATAATTATACTTGTATTATTTACATTGTGTATCATGGTTCTATTTATGACTTTAAGATTTTGGAATTTATCTTCATCTATTCTCTCCCTCATCTGAAGTGCAAGTTACACAATGATACTTTAGGCACGTAAATTTTGCATATATTTCTCAGTATTGTTGCATTTACTAGTTTGTGGCTTCTATCAAGCGAGTAATTGTGGTGAAAGTTTGTCAGATTAGTAAAAGATATTATAATTAGTGAAATGCCACTGGGTTGGGTCCAAAGAGGTTATCTAATTTTTTAACACACTTTTCCTACTTTCTTTGATTATTGTAAAAATGTTTTCCATTTAGATGTAAATTAGAAGCTAATAAAGAAATACTAAAGATATTTAAATCAAATTATTCAGACACTGCCTCTTCTTGCTAAATAATAATAATAATAATAATAATAATAAAATTTTTAAAAAATCAATTGACAGATTGTTGATCTCTTGCAATTTTTATAAAAGTGTAAAACTACACGGTCTCACAGATAACTTTTAATCTCGTAAATCTAAACGTGAGACCATATCGTCGAATACAAGGTAAATTAATGAAAAGATGAGGAAAGTTCAAACTAGTGCCTTAGGTATCTAAAAATGATTTATTTCTTTGAAAAAGTAGCTGTATAGAGAAATGGTTTATGAAAAGGGGCTTGGCAGTCAACACGTTACGAAGGTAAATAAGAAAACAACAAAAGAGGTAAAGACAAAACCATTTGAATTAATAAAGTAACAAAAAAAGGCCATATGATATTCCAAGTAAATTAAATAACATTGATGTTATTGAATTTTGTGGCATTGATTTGGAACATTATGTTTGTTGTTCGACTAGATTTGCATTAATTAACACTAGGAGGACAGCAGCAGTCATTTTGACAGGTGGCCTCCTTTACATCAAAGTCTTAACAATATATGTGGTTTGTAAATTCAGTGCTTTGTGGCTTTTAATATTTAATCATATTCTACACATTTAAAGAAATAGCCATGTACACTGAAATTTAACTACGATATTTATAAATACTTCTAAAAGGACGAAGACCCATCATTTTGACGTGTGTTAAGATTTGCTTAATATCTTTGGCATCTTGTCAGGGAAAAGTAAATAAAAACGTGATTCTTAGTACATTGTATAAAAATGTAGTTATTGATGAAAAAAGCTCCAAGAAACTTCCACAGACTGTACAATTTTATAATGAAACAATATGTGGCATTGACATACTTAATCAAATTGCATGTTTTATACTGTGAAATTGTAGGTGGTGGTCAATGCAGGTAGTGTTCAATGTTCTGGATACCGCAGTCATTAATGTATGTATATTATACATGGAGGTAACGGGAGATAAAACATCTTGCTGAGATTGTATCTTCAAATTATCAAAAGAATTAGCATCTGTTTATATAACAAAAATAAGCAAAATCTTCCCCAAGCAATTAGCACTCTTCAGAGTAGTGACATTCACAAGACCTTCCATAGAGAATGATGAAGAGGCAGGAGCAAGTACAATCACTGCAACAAATTTGTGGATTATGAGATGGAAACATCTTTTACACTTGTGCATGCTGCTTTGAAGATTTTGGAGGGTTTGGTTAATTAAAATTTACCGAGTATAAAGATATTCACAAGATAAAATGAAAACCTTTTAGTTCAGTTAAATATTACCCTATCTACTGTTGTAGGTTTCCATTGTTACATATGTAAGAAAAATTTTAGTACATCAATAAAATTCTTTAACAACAATGAAATAAAATCTGAACAAGCATTAACACAGCAAAAACAGAGCATTAACGATTGTGTTAAAAAAAAACACATGTCAAAATGACGGGTTCTTCCTACTAGGTATAAAGGAAATCACCATCTTCCTAGTGTTAATGAGAACATAAAAGAAATAAATCAGGTCAGTTTTTATAATTCTAACGTCACTGAAAACATTTTCAGAAAAAATTTCCCTTCTATCAAGAATTGCCAAACGACATATTCTTCATGAATGCTCTGCTAAAATAATTCTCAATAAAATAAGAATATGATCTTTCACATGGGTTCAGACAAGGCATACAATATGCTAAAAAATTACAGGTCTTATATATCCTGAATAATTATTATATTTATTATTATTATTAAGACCAATAACTAATAGGATCGTTCATGAATAGCACATGAAAAACATGTTGACGGACAGAAAATACTGTAAATTAGCAATAAATAAGAAATTCAAATATATAAATATATATATATATATATAAATATATATATATATATATATATATATAAGAGTAATGTTTATTATGCCAAGAACAAATAGATTCACTTTTCTTTCAGCTGTCTTTTTTATCTTTAGTTCTGAGTGACATTATTTAATCTATCACTTAGGGTCCTTCAAAAATTAATTTGTTTCATTTCTGTTTTTCCTCTTTTTTTGCTATGAGCCTATGAACACTGAAGCCATAAACATAATACTTGCATCTACAAAAATTACTTCAGCAGTTTTAACTTTGATTTTAAACAAAAACATGCCCAATTTTGCTAACAAATCACATTTTAACTAAGAAAAGAAGGTTAGCAAATGCTGAATTAAAATGCACACATTATGTCAAACCATCTTTTTTAAAAGTTGGTTTGACTTAATGATCTGTAAATTAAATTTCTAACAAACATTACTTGTTGAATAAAAATATATAGTAATATTTAAGACCTGAGATAAAACATGAAATTTCTCTGTGCATTAAATGGGATAATAAATCATCATATTAATCACAGAAATGAAAATAGATGAATCTGAAAAATCATTAAACAATCATTTCTGAATAATGTTAAGAATTCATTTGAAATATAATCACACAGTACTGTTCTTTCCTCTTGCATCTGAAATAATAAGTACAGTGTACAAGTGTATGCTTTATAAAATTATCAAAAATTAACAAACAGGTAAAAAACAACAATGTCCTATTATAACAATGCCAAGTCTTCAGATGTTTTGGACACATGGGAGTTCTAACCATTTGGGTATATAAATTAAGAACCAACAGTACACATCACCTTTGCACTTTATCTAGCCTGCTAAGCAGATTTTCTAATTCACTAGTGATCCTGATAGTGATTAAATATGCCACCAATACACTAGGAATTGTAACAAACAAACCCAATCCTTCGAATATTAATTTTGGAGCAAATATTTTCCATACCATTAAGTGGCGGCAGTGTATTGTAGCAGCAAACATACAAGCGAACATCTGCAAAAACAACAAAATGTCAGATACACTTATTAAACATAAAGTCAAATAAATAACATAAAATTTACAAATATTATATAAATTTTATCAGAATTCCATTTCTCTACTTTTTAGTCATGTGGATATCATTAGTGTACATTTAGAAACGGTCTCAGTCTCTTTTTTTATTTAATAATTTATTCTACCCTCTCTTGTAAAAGTTTTGAGAATGTAAGCAGCCCATTTTCAGGGGTAAAATGTAAGAAAATAATCAGCAAATTATATTTTTCTCTGATGATCCACTAATGATCAGGATAAACTTAAGAGGTATGATTAACTATTGCTACTTTCTGGAATTTACTCATGAAGCAAACAATACCATATTTTTGTTAAAATACATTAACTACTAACCCTCATTCCATGAAACAAGATGTATTTAGTGCAAAGTGTGAACATTCCTCGATAAAACAATCCATCTTTTTCAAACAGGAGCATTTCACCTCTTCGCATGTCTTCCAATTTTATATCAGTATTGGCAGTGATGAACTTAGGGAACATAACCCAAAGAGTAAAGGGTGCAATTAGCACCAAAGGTAACATCAGGCCCATTATGATCTGAGATGAAAAGGTGTTGAATCCGATGAGTAAAGCTGGTATAATGTGGTTTGAGAATTGACCTCCTGTTCCCACGAATGCAGCATCCCATTGGATGCTTGGAAAAGTAGGTTGATGGCCCGTACCATAAAAGAAGTAGATGGATAAGAGACCCCAGCAAACCACAAATGACCAAGGCACAGCAAACAGTTGAGCTAAAAAATGAGGAAATTATTTTAATATACATTGATGGAATGGAAACAAGTTTTGGAAAGTTAAAAAATCTTTAATATTTTCTCACTAAATGAAATGAAAATGTAATTAGATTAAATACATAGAGTAAGGGATTCTTTTCATAATCTTTAATAAGAGCATAATCACAAAAAGTGCTAGTGACAAATTTGTTTGTCAGTAATGATTTGAAAATCATGAATTAAGAATTTTTCATCAAAATAGTAGCATTTTGTATTTGAACAATAATTACAGGGATCATATAAAAGGAACATAAATTTAATAAAAATTGGCTCTACAGTATTGACATAAAAACCATATTCTTTCTTTCTTTTAACTTGAATATTGACTCTCATGCTCTTGCACAAATGAATATCAGAACTCGCTCATATACCTCTTGCACAGTGAAAACACAATGACAAGAGCACAAATGCTACTTTGACATTATTAAATTGTAATTGTTGTGGTGCAATTTTCAATAATTGTGAATTAAAAATTCACTTTATATTTTTTATGTATGAATAATTGTGATCCTTGATATAATCATTTTTTTTAGATAAACCTCATTAAGGTCTTTATAGTGTCTCTAATTTTATAAAAACAAAAGGTACATAAATTTCATTATTGCAATTAGCTTAAAGCAATTTTCTCAAATGGAACATAAAATTATCAACAAAAAAAAGATTAATTATGACTATTATTATTAATACAATATAATGACATTTTACGTGAAGTTTGTTGGGGGACACAATTTGCCTCTTTTTATAGTGTAAATTTATGAAAAATGCAATAAAATCTGCAAATCTATAGTGTTAATCACTAGACTGAACCAAAAGTATATTATCACAGGCAAAAAAGAGTGTATGAACTGAAAAACTTATGCCAACTCTGAAGAATGATATTACATTAACGGACCGTTATCCAATTTGGTTATGTTTAAATTAAGTAATAAACACGAAAAAATAATTTGTTTACTTGACTATACTTAAAGAGATCTTAATTACAATCTGAGTTCATAATATTAAGAGACAAGATGAAACGTATTGCATACTTTAAGAAAACCATTTCACAAACTTACCAGTGAGGACAGACTTCTCACACTGCAGTACTGCAAGAATAACAAGAAGTCCAATGCAAATGGTCACCATAAGAAGCACTGAAGGAGCCAAGACATCACCCAAAAGCAAAGCAATAAACAAACATAAAAAGACACTCAAGTTCACAAACAATGCACTGTACACTGTTGCCAGTCCGTAGATCACTGGGAACTGTTTATCACCAGATCCAACATTTTCTTTCCCTGGCTTGTTGAATTTATTGCGTTTTGCCATCATGTCTTTCACTTGGTGAAACAACTGAGGAATAGCATTTTCTTGTCCATAAACAGAAATAAGATTGTCCTTCTGCTTAGGAATAATGTATATACAAAGAGGTTGTATAAAAAATATTACAACTGCAGTAGCAGTGACAAAGTAAATAACCCATGGTAAAAATTGAAGTTGCCAAGGAAGGAAGAACTTCAATCTCATATCTCTGGGTAAACTGTGTAGAATCCAAAATCCACCAGTGCAAACAACAATAACAGATGGAGAATACCGAGACAATGCAATATTTGGAGAGAAACCAACTAAATTCCCACAGCTTCGCAACCATATTCTGGCAAATGATACAAACATGCCCAGAAAAACCAATGTAGACAAACACTCTGCATTACGATATTTTCCCTCTATTAAAGTACCAGATGAATGAGGTTTATGTGTAACAAATGATTCACAGCCAGACTGTTCTTCACGACATCTCCAATAATAATGAGATAACCTGAGCAGAAAACTCAGTCCAATGACTAAACAAATGACTTTTAATCGAGAAGATGTTAAATGAAGATTTAATGATCCAAACAATGACTTGTCTGATCTAAATCTGCTATTAGTTTCTTTCTTAGATACTTTCAAATTAAATACAAATAACCACAAAAGACTTAAAAACAAATATGAAAGCACTGTAGCTTCTTCAACAACATAACTGTTTGAAAACATTACAACTAAGCTCAATGCTACTAACATTCGACAGAAAACATGAGTCCAATCATTAATTTTAATTTGATTATGCCAAGTTGTTACTATTGGTTCCCAATTTTGAATAATTAGAATTGACATCAAAAATAAAGACACAATTCCAGTAAAAAAGTATATACCCTGTTCTAAATTAAGAACCAAATCTAAGTTGTAACTAACAATGCAGACAACAACAGCAATCAACATACTAATGTAACCAACAAGAAGGAAAGTTGTATTCAAAACCTCTCCTGGTAACCTATCAACAATGAGAAAACTAAAAAATATGGTAACAAATGTAATAACTAAGCCACGTGACATTAACATGGGATCAAACTCCACCCAAACTTCTTCACACATCTTTCTCAGAAACATCAAGTACTCCAAAGCATTTACAGCAAAATATTTCAATTTAACAGAGTCAAATATATTTTGTACTTGATCTTGAAGTTTATTAAAATTTGTCTTGAGGAGAGTAAGCTTTTCTTGAGAGAATTCATTTTTATTTGAGGAATAACGGTGAATATAACTTGTTACTTGTTCAAGATTATGTTTCAAGGCTTTTAACACGTATTGCTGATCAGATATATCTTCACCTGAAGGCAAAGCATCCAATATCACACTGCCAAGATTCGAAAATGGAATAGGAAGGCCTAAAATGGTTGACAAAGTAGGCACCAAATCAATTTGCTTGACAACTTCTCTATGAGGAATGAAGTCACCAGTCACAAGTGGTTTGTGTGAATGAACAAACATTGCAGCTGAAACTTCATCTTCACTGTCTCCTCCGTGGTCACCTATAACAGAATAGTTCTCTTGAGGGACAAAAATATGATAAATGTTTCTCCTTAAATACAATGTAAAATAATTACCATGAGATGTCATTCCATGATCTCCGATTACAAAGAGCATAGTAGAATCATCCATTGTGTTAACAACGTTCCTTTAAAGAACAAATGATATTTCATTACTGTACCACACAGTGCCAATGAAATGAGAAAACCCAATATAAGATTCATCATAACCAAAGATTTTAGAGTAAGCTTTACAGCTTAAAACTGCATTAACAATATCTTACCTAATTACATCATTCATTTCCTGTAATTTTCTGCTCATTTCGACGTGCTGAGGCCCATATCTGTGCCCACAATGATCCACACCAAGAAAATGAGCAATTAAGAAACTCCAATCTGACTTTTGGATTTCATTAATAATGTGCTTTTTAATTCCATTATCAACAGTATCCAAATCCCAAACATTAAAAGAAGGATAGGCAAATTGGCGCAAAAATCGGTTAGGAAATAATCCTGTCCAAGTATCATCTCCCAAGAACACAATATTTTGGTTTTGAGAGCGTAACTGATCAAGCACATTATCTTCATTTATTTCAGGAGTTGCAAAATTAGATCCAATATCCACAAAAGTAGGTAAACTTCCTGTAGTTATACCTTTCAATCTCTGCATTGTTGTGGTAGGCGGATCAGCAATAAATTTATAGAGTTTGGAA
This sequence comes from Gryllus bimaculatus, assembly GCA_017312745.1. Classification (NCBI taxonomy): domain Eukaryota; kingdom Metazoa; phylum Arthropoda; class Insecta; order Orthoptera; family Gryllidae; genus Gryllus; species Gryllus bimaculatus. Next base: position 32,882 of record BOPP01000217.1, read on the forward strand.
TGATTAGGTTGATGAGTTAGTAACTCGTTAATAACTGCTAGTTTGTTTTGGTAGGGTAAAACTTGAGAATCATCTAAACTTCTATTGAAGTACACAAAGTCATATCGCAGTGCATCTATTATGAACAGTATCACCTTCGCTCTGCTTGCAACACATATATTGGTTTCTTCATCTGAATCAAATGAACTAAAACAATGTGCAGGTACATCACCATCATTAATATCTGAGTGGTTAGATAATGCAGGTTTGTCACCCACAGTACAGGTATTATTGGAAATTTTACATGTTGATTTATGTGTCAATGAAACACGATGTAGAAGAAAACCCCGAACAAACAACAAGACTCCAGACACCAATAGATAGGAAATCCATAGTAATAAGAAAAAATATTTCCAATGTTTGCCCATAGTATTGCCCTCTTCGCTATCTACACTACATGTTTCTAAAATCCGGCACCCCTCCTTTCCCCCATGGATTTAATGAGCTTACGACTTGAAAATCCTAAATACACAAAAAAGATATCCTACTCGACGCAATCGAACGTGCGTATTTTAATTCACAGTATATCGGAATATGAAACTGGGACAATGGGGCAGACACCAGTGCGTAATAATAACATTGCCGTTCACTAAATTTCCAAAAATTTCGCCTGTATTACAAAAGTTAATAGATATCTCACGTATACACCTACCGGTATAAACAAGACAGTTCTTCGCAGCTGAGTCTCTTTGGAAAATATGGCGATTTGCAGGATTGGTTTCGCAGTATTGAAAAAGACTGCGTTGTACCAAGTAAGGGCGTTGTCCTTGTTTTTAAACGAAAGTAAATACAACACCCAGGTGAAGCTTTGTTGTGATGAGCGATATTGGGAAGTGGACTGGTCGGATCAACAAGTAAGGTACCTAACCTCCAAAACAGTGCCGGTTTCTGATGACATAAAACATTGCAACGTGGGCACGATCGGACACATTGACCATGGAAAGACGACTTTGACTGCAGCTATTACAAAAGTTCTTGAAGAGGAAGGGTACTCACGCTTTGTATCTTACGAGGAAATTGATAGGGCTCCAGAAGAAAAAGCTAGAGGCGTGACTATAAATGCTACTCATGTACAGTACAGAACGAAGATGAGGCATTATGCCCATACTGACTGCCCTGGACATTCTGATTACATTAAAAATATGATATCAGGTGCCTCGCAGATGGATGGTGCTATTGTTGTTGTTGCTGCTACCGATGGCCAAATGCCGCAGACCCGAGAACATTTACTGTTAGCAAAACAAATAGGTATCCAAAACATAGTAGTGTTTATAAATAAAGTTGATTTGGTAGACGAAGACGTCGTTGACCTAGTGGAAATCGAAATGAGAGAACTTTTAAATGATTTTGGTTATGATGGCATTGTAACACCGATTATAAGGGGGTCTGCGAAATTAGCACTTCAAGGAGACAGTTCAGAAATGGGCAAGAAATCTATTATCTCGTTAATGAAAGCTATTGATGAACATATCCCTACTCCAACAAGAGATACTACTTCACCATTTATACTACCAATTGATGATGCTTTTACAGTACCAGGTAGAGGTACTGTGGTTATTGGAACTTTAGAACGCGGAGTTATAAAAAAAAATGATGAAGCAGAATTACTTGGTTTTAATGCTAAAAAGAGCACTTCAGTGGCCGATATTCAGATATTTAAGAAATCTGTACCTTCAGCTGAAGCAGGTGAAAACCTTGGAGTTCTTGTGCGAGGAGTACGATTACAGGCAGTTGAACGGGGAATGTTGTTGTGTGCTCGAGGCAGTATGGATATTAGCAACTGCTTTGAAAGTGAAATATACTTTTTGACCAAATCAGAAGGTGGTAGATCTAAACCTGTCACATCAAAATACATTCAACAGTTTTTCAGTAAGACTTGGAATATATTGTGTCGAGTAGATGTAAAAGAAGGTGAAATGATAATGCCAGGAGAACATGCTAGAGTAATTATTACTTTACTGAGAGGTATGGTGCTGTTAGAAGGTCAATCATTCACAATTAGAGAGAACAATCAAACTGTTGCAACTGGAATAGTTGCAAAGATTTTACCTAGTGTATCACTTATTAATACAAAATTACATAAAGTTCAAATTCCAAATGTACATAATTAATTATTTAAATTTTTTATATTCTGTCAAGTCGTGTTGTACAGTTTTTGTATAAAAATGATAATCAGTAAGAAAAAATAAAGAATGTATTGTTTAAAATATATGAAGTGACAAATAAAATTAATGTACTCTTTAGCTACCCAGTCTGACTTTTGTCCTTGGCCATAAATGGTTTAGAAAAGAGAGGTTATTTGAATTTGCTAAAACTTCTAGGAAGGAAAATGAAAGTAACAAACAATAAATTATTGTTAAGTTGTTAAATCTTTACCCAATTTTTTGGGGAACTTTAAAATTCAATAAATCTCATGTAAGCATCATAATTTTCAATTTTTACTAAAAATTTTTTATGGGAAGTGCGAGTGTAAGGCCTTCACAAGCGTTGTGTTGACATGTGTCAGCGCTCCGCACTTGGTGTAATACTTCCAAAAACTGCATAATTCTGTATTGTCATACAGAATATATATGTCCCCTAAGTTTCATCCCCTACTTTATTTGAAACCTAAAAATGTGACAAAGAAAACAGTTTAGAAAGCATTTGAAAATATATAATTGAAGTAAAGAAACAGAGGAGCTTTGGAGAAACAATGAGAAAAGCTAAATTAGTTGCATTGTCTCAAACTTGAGTTCAATGTAGATCTTTAGTTGGCTTTTATTTCAATTTACACATCAAACAGTGAAATTTTAGTGTATATTGAGAAAAAAAGTTACTTCATTGCTCTGATGCAAAATTTTGCATTGCAACCTACGCGGAAATGTGACTCGGGACAAAAATGGTATTTGTTAATTTATATTATCAAAATTTAACATTGGAATTATTTCTCTCATCTCTTCTATCATTGGAGGTGTTAATGTTTAATCTTATGTAATATTTGTTATAGACACTAATATAACCTTAATACATTAATTTTAAATTATATAATATTCATTAACCTATTTAATGTTATGCATTTGCATTGCATACATTGGTTACTTTTATGAGAGCAGGTTCTTTGTGTGTGGAAATGGGACAAGTGAAGGGTCTGAAATGCATAAGTGTCAAAGAAACAAAAGGAGTTGATAATCTACCTTCATTTATTTTTTGTGGCCTGGCAAAAGTAACAAATAAGAAAATCTGAACAGAACAGTTCAAACTTCAGCCAATAGCACACCTGGCAGCTCAAAAACAGTCTTATCTAGTTAGAGTGAATTTCTGGGAACTAACGTTTTTGGTTCACTATATCGGATGTCAAAATTAAATTGAATTTCTCCACAATTTTTGATTTCATTAATATAGAGATACAGTAAAATACATTAACAGCACAAACAATTTCAATATTTTTGTTTGTCCTTAAAAAATGTGTAATTTTCAATTGTTTGCTTTGCACATTTTTCATTTGAAATTTCTCTAGATCCTTCTCGAGAGTACTTGTTTTCTCCATGCTTGATTCTGCTTTGTCCACTGTCTCTTAAGTATTGTAATGTCTTGACACCCTTCAATTGCTCTTCTACTGTTGGAACATAGTCCCACTCTTTGTAGGTCCTTATATACACCTAATAACAAACGAGATCCATTTGATAGTGGGATGGCACAACCTAATTAATCTGATAGCTCTTCCTTGCAGCATAGGAGAGGTCACCAGGTTGTGGGATTGAGGCAGTCGCACACTTCCTGTCACCTTCATAGAATATAACTGAATATCAAGTAGCATCAAACTTGAAACTGAATCAAGCAATCCCATGTCACACCACTAGTTGTAGCCCATGAAGGACACAGCCTTTATTTCTGCAATGAAATAGTCATAAGATCATAAGGGGCCATTCATAAATTACATAACGCAGATGTGGAGTATTGAATACCCCCTATTCCGCCTGTAACATGCAATTACCCCCCCCCTAATAATTACGTAATGTTTGCGACAACCACCCCACCCATTATGTAAATGTAAGAAGTGAAAATAAAATGTAGTTCAGTAAAAAAATGTATTCATTTCATTCAGTAACAACGTCTAATAACTAAATTATGTTTTTAAAGAAAAGAATTAGATAATATTTTCATGTTTTACTGTGACAAAAAAATTTCAACAAACATTAAAAATTGTACAAAAAATTTCAATGTTACATAACGCTAATGGAATACTTACCCCTATGTAACACTGCCTGAAACTCACTCCTCCCTCTTTGGCGTTATATTATTTATGGGCGGCCCCTAAGTAAGATGCTCATTCCCTGCCCGCTACCTTCATCTCAGGGGAGACTTTTGGCCAATGATTTTTTTTTTCAAGCTGCCTGGTGTTGGAATTTGTGGCACTGAGGCAATACATATTCCAAGAGGGAATTAATTTCAAGGACGTATTTCCTAAGTTCACTATAACCAAATAATCTTATATTATTTGAAATGTAAGTGGAACGGGACAACTGACTTAAGTTCACTATAAATGGAGTTGACTACCTGAGCCATTACCAGAGAAAGAAGGCTAAAATTAAACACCTTAAGCTCTAGTAACATTTCCTTTATTTTCATTTTTCACTTCCATACTTGAAATAAAACATCAATCATTTAATACTTGAAACAAAAATTGATTTCATACGTTCAATACAATATCAATGCACCATAAACTATACAATAAAAGTTTGTAATAGAAAATTCTCAACATACCAACTATAAAAGATCATTTTTCATTTGTTTTGTTCCTTTTACTCATAGAATTTTCACTAGATTGTTTTGCCTGATTATGTGCTTTGCGAGGTTTCATTAACATCTTGAAAGCATTCATCTTGCCATTAATCAAATCATCATGCACACTGTGCCTTTTGGCAGGTGGTGTTTCATCTGCTTCTAGACGCTCTGAAGGGTCCTTCTCAATTTGATCACACCCTAAAACTGCCTGTTCTGATCTGACAGTATCTGGAAATTGAGAGAGAAAAGTTTCCTTACAAACAAGTTGCCAAAGAAATGAATATATTTCCAAGTTTACAACTTACCTTCAAATTTTCTCTTACGCATTAGATTTTTCTCTGGTTTTTTACTAGTTTCTTCTCTCCTCATGTTCTACAAGCACAATATGAAATATTTGTAAATTTCATTCAGCAAGTGGTAGAAAAAATATGCAAGTTAATGAAGAGAGAACAATTTACGAATATTTAACTTATGTTTTTAATAGAATAATCAAAATACATTTTGTAAAGGATGTAAAGTAAACAATTTTGTCGAACTTTTTTTACCTCACAAGGCTTCAAAATAAACTTAGTTATATCACAAGATTGCTTCACATTTCTTTTGCGTTCCTTTCTTTGATCCACAGGTTTGTTCCCTAGTACTTGGAAGACTGTCTCTGGCAATTTAGGAGTATTTGCAACATCATATGATTTTGAAGAGGTAATTTCTCTGGATTGTTTTTCTGTATCATCATGAATGTCTTCGGTTGCTGGTGGCTTTAATAATTTTTGTAATGCTTGATCTGTCATATTTGAAATTCTTTCCATATACGTTTTGTATGTGCTTTCAGGAGGAATTCTTTCCAAACATCTCTTAATAATGTTGACAATACCAGTCATCTGACTAATATTCATATCTGAGAGACAAAAACAAAAATAATAATAATAATAATAATAATAATAATAATAATAATAATTGTCAAAATGTGTGTTAATGTTATGTAAGACATTATGAACTCCTAAAGCAAACCTTATCGCACACATGTTCTTAGGAAAGTTACAAATAGTTTTGTAACAATATCTCTTGCACTGTAGAGGGTACTCACCTGCAGGAGATAGATTTGCAAAGAGCTTGCTCCAAGTATTTTTTAGTGCTTGCATAAGTAAAGTAATTCGTCTTGTCTCATTTTTTTTGCTTCCTATAGGAAAAGTTTCATAATTTGCAGAGACACATGAAATGAAATCTGTAAGAGCAATTAACAATATTGAAGTTTCCAGCACATTATGGCAATGATGTTGACACTTGTCCTGAAAAAAATGTGAAACAAATGATGCAACCTCCTCTTTGAAACATGAGACCTTACATAGCAGTTAAATTAATTAGGATGAAATATTTAACACGTACTAAAATAATTTTGCAATCCACGTTCGTGAGACATAATGTTGAATTAATAAGTGGGATATGTCGCGCATTTATTTCCAACATTGCCATCTCTTCAACATTTCTACAATTGTCTTTGACATTATCTACGAGGCTCTTTACATAGTCTCCGCATGAAAATACTTCGTCCGTCATTTTCGATGTATATCTTTAACAAAATTATGTGAAGAAATCAACTGCACTTCATTGTGTATTTTTGAAAGATTGGCCTTGGCCTCATGAGCTTCAAATGCTGAAATTAAATGTTCACACACAATACCACACTATTCACTAACTGTCACCAATATTAACATAAAACTTTAATGGCACTCGCCATTGGCAATAGGTAGCTCTAAAAGGATCCGTGATAATCATAATAATACATCCCTGCTAGTATGCACATTCTACAATTCGCTTGCTCACGTAAATGCCGAATACGTCTGATGAACTTCATGAATTGGACCACCAACTGGACTACCAATACGTCTATCGTTTTGGCGGGGTTTGTCCTCTTGTCATCGCTTTCCCTTTAAACGAAATCGATTTGTCCACCCTTTCAGGCAAAACTTGCATCTAATAGTGTAATGTTTTTTAGACATCACTCGTTTTCTCAAAAGTAGTTAACACTAAATAACGATCTGACATTGTTTAAAAAATTTTTAAAACTTGTTCCAACACCTAACTCCCTATTCTTCGACATCTCGATTCTCGAAACAAAGTCGACTAATAAATGACGTTATCATCAGTATTGTCAGGATAGGAATCTTTATCTTTTTAGTGGATTTCTATGCTTTTTTGTTTTAGTGGTGACCGCTATGTAAGATACTGGTGGTGAATTGAGGGTCAAAAATGCAGCTTGTGTCACGATTCGTTCACGCGCGAAAATGTGTACTTGACTTTTTATTTCTTGGCGCGCAAGACCATGTCCGACCATTTCTTCACAATGGAATATCTCACGGTCTTTCACATCTTTCTCGGTCGTGCTGCTAGATGTCGCATGATAACCAGTGCTGTTCGATACGGTCGCGATCATGCGGCATGTGAAAATACAGATAGAAAAAGTGGGAGAGATGACACTATTAATTAGAAAACTAGCATTATGTCAGAACCCGAAAATCCCGAAACACATGAAATTACGAGAGTCGATAATCGTGGTATTATCTGCACATGTTTTCTTGGGCTCTCGCTTCACTAGATTCGAGAGGAGTGGGAAGTTTGGTTATTTTGACAAAAGGAATTTTACATCGAATATGTACTTCACTTTTCAATGCGAAATTATTTCTAGGGAGCTAATATTTCTTGTTACCATATTTTGTCTACAGCGCTCGTTGCTATCATTTATTCTTGAATCAACTAATGTTGGGAAAGGAGTGGGGGTAGATATTCCTGAGCTCAAGAATACGTGCAGATGTGACAATGAGAGTGGCATAATTAGAAGTCACAAAAGTGGAGAACGAAAGAAGGCTCAGTTACCTGCAAAGAGGAGTAATAATTGGAACGTCGACACAATAAAAGCCGGGCAGAGGAAAGCTTGGCTGTACATCGGACGACTGTCCGGTTAAAAGAAATGAGAAAAGAAAATACCCTGAACTTGAACAAAAAATACATGAGACAATTTAGAGTGCGAAATTCAATACATTGAGACAAAACAAAGCATTCAAACTGGGGCTACCGTCGAGATATTTAAACGAGGCAGAGACTCGTTTTTTTTGGCCACAAGAAGTACTTGTAAGGCCCTTTCGGTTTCCGTGATGGCAACCAAACAAGCAATCCCCTGAGGTACATATGGAAGAAGCCAAGTGTAGAAAACATAGAAACAAACAAAAACACAGAAAATAGCAAAATAACGACTAAGACAAAAAGGAGAAAGGAAGAAATTAAGGAAAATAAATTACAATGTAGGTTATGGAACATCGAAGGTCTCACAAGTGTACTAAACAAAACACCGAAGGATATGCTTGAGGATTTTGATGTAAATCTCACAGAAACATTCCAGCATTCAGATTGGTGGTCACAAGACAAATATGCAATTCATATCCTTGCCGCACAGGGTGAGAAAGTAAGACCAAAAGGGGAAATAACTTGTCTTATGTGTTCGAAATTATACCCGTTTTGAAGGACATATAAAATCGAAAAATATTATAATTAAAACATCACTGCGCTGGCTAATATTTCTTAACCAGAGTGAAAAGGACGAGACATACTGGACGAACTTAGCGCAACACCCAAACAAGTAAACCAGAACGAGTCCGTAATGCTGGCAGGGGATTTAAACCGTAGAGCAGACACTATGAACCAGAAATCGACCGTCATCAAATATCTAGAAACGGACGGCCTCTCCCTCCTAAACGACAGAAGAGAGAAAATATATGCCCAGATTGACCTAGTACAATCGAACTCTTTTCCTGCAACATGCTAGGAGACGATAAAGCGTACACCAAAGTGAACGACAATGTAGTAATACGGAAACATCTAACGGAAGATTTTAACTGAAGAATGGGAACAAAGAAAGGTCTCCGCTGATCACAATTCTAATTCCTAGAAAAATAGACAAAGGAATACTACAATCATACTCGGGCACTATTATTAATGCAGCAGAATGCCTACAGCCAGGGAATATTATTATCCCCATTATTTTTGGGAGCAATAATATCACAAGACTCGTAAGAAGTATTCTCGCCAAAGACGATATAAAAATCTGCGACAAAATAGCCATGTCAAGGTCAATAACGCAATCAATGGGTGTGCTGCAAGGAAATACCATAAGCCCCCTCGTATTCAAAGTAGAAACCTACGATGTTAAGTCTATTTTAATAAGTGTGTGTGTGTGTGTGTGTGTGTGTGTGACATAGTCCTAACATCAAGGAACGAAGACAAGTTACAGTTCACAGTCAATCGGTTAATAAAATGGTCCACGGAAAACGATCTCACTACAAATGAAGACAGTTGCTGTTCTGTTCAGAAAAGTAGACAGACTCAGCATTCACAATGACATCTACTGCGACGGGAAAAATTTGGAAATTGTAAACAAATTTATGTATTTATTTGTAGCTCTACAAACTCGCGTAACCAATTTCAGAGAACATATCAAAGAGAGGACCTCTGCAGGAATTATTGCGATGAATGAAATTTCACACCTACGACAAATTTTACTTGAAATAGCAATAAAATTATTCAGACTGAAAATAACTTCGGTGATTACATACGGACTTGAGGTCGTTTGGGAACACATGAACAAGAGAGACTCGAAAGAAATATAGAAAGTAAAATTTATCTATCTGAAGAAAGCTATTGGAGTTTCCTTCTCGTTCACGACCAGTGTATGGGCTAACAAGGGAGCCCTTTAATGTTGAACTGCGATGCCAAATGCTACATGAGAATGGATGAGAAGAGGATATGACCTACGACATTTGGTGGCAAGGTTTGTGGTGCATAGCTTTCACCAAAAACTATGTAAAACGATACGTCTCCGCGAAGCAAACAGTGTATGTGTGAATGCTGTGAGGAATTAATTGATAGGTATCATGCCTAACAATGCGGAAAAAGGGACACATCCATCTCCAAGATTAGTACGGAATAAAAATAAGTATTGGAACTGGTGAAATTCGCACGGTAAGAAGATAACCAGAAAGTGACTGAACAGTGAAGTGTAACATTTTGACTTCCTCCATATTCTCTCTATCAAAAAAGAAAGAATAAACTATGTGCTCTGTGCGCAGATATAACATTTGCTTCGATCAGCTCGTGTTGCACGAGTTCGCACTTACTGCATAACATCTTCACGTAGCAATGGATGAAGCAATACGCGTGTGTAAGATTGCGTTAATATGCTAGTTCATCATTTTCATGCAATACAATAAACTAGTCAGTGTAATTTCAAATACTTGGACGTGAACTTATGTACACCACGCGAGTGTATGTATTATTCTCATGATGTATGTATTATTCAATGTTGCGATGACTTGCTCATCTAATCCGTTCATACTGCATAGTATTTTATTCAATGCTCGCCTGTGAACAGTGATTTCATGCAGGCAAACATTTTTACCGTATTTAATGCTTGTGTATGAACAGTAATTTCGTGCGAGCAACCATTTCGTTTGCTTCTCTAATGTACTGTAAATGTGGTGATGTTTCTTGTTACATCGTATGCCTCCCAGCTTACGGTAGAGCTCTCAGTTATGTGCTTCCGTGTGCCCCCCACCCCCACCCCGCCCCCGTCCACATCTAGACGCAGCTTGGGCCTGCTTTCTGTAGCTGAACATGCGGGACTGCAGAGCGTCACAGCGCAGACTACGTCCTCGAGCCGGGCAATGCGATGCCACTTCCAGAACTCGAGATCGCGTTTATTATTATTTATTGTCGAGAGCCCCTTTCTAAACCCAAACGTTGAAAATTGGACGTCTCTCTAGTCGTAGAAGGAGCAAACCCTCCAGTAATTTGCAATCCCATTCCCTTATCTGGAGACGCATGGTAGGACACCAGCAACTCCACGAATTATTATTATTAATTATTATTATTATTGGCGTATAGGCCATTACTGACCACGCTAAACGATTAACGTGTGTAATTCTTCCAGGATCAGCTTTTCAGCTGTATCCTTTGATTACAACAACATTGTTACGCCTTGAAGTGTGAATTATGAGATGATACGTTGATGATGAGGGGTGAAGGGACAATCACAAATATGACCATGTCTACGCAGGACTCGAACCTGCAGCCTCCTGCCGCAACCGTCTGCGCCACGGCGCCGACATTATTATTATTATTATTATTATTATTATTATTATTATTATTATTATTATTAAGCAAAACAAGGTCCCATCTCAGCATTTGCTCAATGGATCAGGGAAACTAGACAAAAATCTGATCGAGATGGGGGTCATTGACCCGGAAGCTGAAGTACAATATTTGTTACAAGTATAATATGTTTGTTTAAAAAAGCAATATAACACAAATGTAAATTTATTCATTATATATCAGTTTTGTTAAAATAAACATTTTTTTGATGATCAGTATAGTTTCTATTTGTACAGAAACAGTTATGCAGCAGAAAAGATTTTACGAAAGAAAAGATTAGATGCAGCAGAAAGTAATTTAAATTTGTATACCAACTTCAATTGTTTAATGTCATCTGGTAATGCCTTACAAAGTAACGTGCATGTATTGTATGTGGATTTCTTGTACGTGATTTCTACGACGTGTGTTGTAATCATAAATATCAGTATTGCATGAAAATATGTTCCCATCGTCCAGTAAATCAGTTTTGACAAATATTACAGATTCGTAAATAAATAGGCACGGGTAAATAAATGGCATTTTTTCATTATTCGAAAAATTTCCTTCGCAATCTAAAGATCTGGGCATGATGAGCAGTTTTGCCATATCGGCGGAATTCCCGCCGTTTTCAGCGGATTTTGAACTCGTACGGCGAAAAAAAAAAAAAAAAAAAAAA
>BOPP01000217.1:44848-57155 GCA_017312745.1 Gryllus bimaculatus
AGCGGATTTTCGGCGGAAACTGAAACGAACATGGCGGAATCCCTCTAAACACATCTGGTAACACTGATGATGAGCTTCCCCAAAATATTATGCCATATCTCAGGCGGGAAAGCACATTTGCATAATACATGCGACGAGACAAGCTGCATGAAGGCTGAGAGAATTGGAAAGAATTCTGAATGCGTAACATAGTGAACTTAATTTTGAGTATAATTCTGTTATATGTACATTTCATTTGAGGTTTGACGAACTTGAGAGACATAGGAATTTCATTACCTTAACATCAGCTAATTGCATAGTTTTTATTTTCAATGGAGCATGCGATTGCTGATTTGAAATGAAAAATGCATTGAAACTTTTTTCCTTCGTTAACTATTAATTTGTTATTACAAAACCAATTTGAAATTTCTGAAATCGTACCATTTATTGTTTCTTTCTTGAAGAGAACATGGTATTTCTACTCTTTAAGGTCGATGTTTAAGGCACGAGGTAATCCAATGTAGGGCGATACTACGAATTCCATAAGAAGGTAATTTTGATAGCAAAATGCTATGGTCAAACCATCGAAAGCTTTCGAAAGATCTAAAAATATTCCAATGGATGCTTCATTTTGGTCCATTGATGAAGCAACATCTTTAAGAAAAGAAAAAAAAAATGACAGTTTCCGTAAAATTTGATTTTTTTAAAAACCGTGTTGAGAGTCTGAAAACGCTTCGTTTTTCCTGAGAAAAGTGTCCATTCGCGATAAGAAAAGTCTCTCTAATATTTTCGAGAAGTCTAGGTAAAGAGAAATTGGCAGGTAATTTTGAATTTCATTTCTTTCCCTTTTTTAAAACGTGGGTTTATTTTAGCGGCTTTGAAAATATGTGGAAATATTCCTGTGCTTAAAGAAGCTTAGTTCAATTATATGTATTATATGTTTAATTAATCCCTTAATTTATTTCTGAGTGATTGTGACAACCCTCCAATAATTAGCTTTTAGCTACAGACAAGTCCCACAGTTTCAAATGTGGTTGTCATTCGTGCAGGTAAGAATTAAAGAGTTATGGAAGGATGCAGAGGAATGATATGCCACTCCTGCCCATTTACAGTCCACTGCTGCATATCACTTCTGGAGAAGAGAAGATGAAGAAACCTGATCAAACAGCAAGCAAACCTTTGGAACAGCGAAGGAGGATGGCAATGCAAAAGCAAAAGAGTTTGATTGTGGTAAAAGAATGGAAGAGAATGACTCCCTTTTGTCATACTATAGCAATCTCATATTTGCTACAGAAAAGTAACTTTGTAAATATATTTTTTCATTTTGTAGTTAAATAAAACAATTGCAAAAGCAGATTACAAGAGTGCATATTAATGAACCATTCATATAAACAAAGGTTGAACCAACTTCATCAGTAAAGTTGTATGATTTCTGAAGCAACAATTTTTTTGCTAAATGGTCTTGATTACATTTAAAATAATTTATTTCGAGAAGAAATGTTGAAGGTAAAATTATACTTAAAACATTATGTATCTTCCAACCCCCCTTTGAGGATTATCTCAAATAATTAAATAAATGCAGTGTGTGCGTGGGGTGCATGTTCATATGTTGCTAAATTGTTTATGAGAATATATCAATTGTTTCCAAAACATCTGTAGCAAAGGGGCAAAAGTGAACCTTTCAGAAATGAAAGAAGTGTAATAGTAAGAATTCACAAAATTATTTTTGTGTTAAACAACTAGAAGGCAGGAAACTTTGTACCCACTTTCCGTTAATATATAAAGAGCTTAGCACCAAACACCCTCATCTCTTGTGACCCTTCAGGATTGCAGTATGGCTCCCCTACTGATTGTGAATATTGTACTGATTGTGATGCCCCTAACCAACCTGTACAGATGAGTTATGGATTATTTGAAAACCTTTAAATGGAGTCCCTACCCTCCATGACCAGATAAACTTTGCACATATCTCTTCTTTTCTTAATTTATAGTGTCCTAGAGGAAACATTCACTGCCTTTTCTCTATGATAGAGCTAAGCGTCTAACGTCACCACCCCTTACAATCTGCATGGTGTGGTGATCAGTAGTGTAACGAAATGTGTGCCAGCCCACCGGCAAAATTTTTTTCCAGGCAATCTTTAAGAAAGTGTATAGCAAACACAAGTAGTGTCAATACTTTAAAAAATGAAAATATCCTCTAAAAATGGGCCCCATTTGACCAGCCCCACCCGCACTGCTGGCCTGAACGTTATGCCACTGGTGGTGATGTACTAATTGTGGAACCCCCTGAGCATCTAGAGAGGTGGTTGAGGGAATGGTGTATTTATACACGCAGGGTTTCTTGAGCCCTGTTATACCTAACCCTATCTCTTTGCTAATATTAGTTGAATTAATAAAAAAATGTCAGTAACGAGCATTGTAGAGTAAATCTGGTACCCAGAAATGTTTGCTCCCATGTAATAGAAACTATTTTGCATTGAAAAACAAACTACAAATTTGAAATAATTTTATATTCTTATGCCATTTTTAATTTGATATTAAGTGATATGCTTACGCCATTGTTGAGGGCACATTTAAAAGCTTGGGAAACTGGTTAATTTATAAATTTCATTTTAATTTTCCATTTAATTCAAGGTTTCATAAAAATGTCTATTTTTTAATTGTTATGTGCTTGGTGTTTCATTTCTTCGAGTTCTTGCCTTGACAAGCTCTATTACCTTGTTGAAAATACACATATCCTATTTTTATTATATACATTCTTGCCATGTAACTGATGTGACGTGTTTACTTTGCAATAATTATTTGTATTTCTAAGGGTATGTCTTCTTAATAAATAAAATAAATATATAAATAAAGGAAGTACCTAGGAATTACATGATCTTGTCGTTGGTGTTGGAGCTTGAGTACCCCATAATCCTGAGCTATCCCGGCTGTTACATAGCTACTGGTATGTCCTCCCTCGCTGGACAGGTCGAAGGAGAAGAGTTAGATAAAGAAGTAATCCAGATGAGGACCTACAAGATGGAGAGACACTGACAGAACAGGTAGTAGCCTAACCCATGACGTGAAAAAAACTAAATAAATGAAATGGGTGTCTTCAGATAATTGCTGCCTACAAGTAGCAAATAAATAAATAACTATATGTTAATCCTTCGATGACTACACAATTCAATTCATACATTTCTTTGAACTTCTATGTTTTTCTAATTCTATGAATTTTCATTGTAACAGTTTTCTTGAATAATAATAAATAGAATTTTGTAAAATTTTCAGATAATATTACTTTTGGCTTCAGAAAAATATTATTATACAGTGTTTTATTTATACAATATAAATATACAAACAATATATAATATTTACAACACATTCTTTGAAAACATACTTGTAGAAAATGACGAAACTGAATTCATGTGTAAACAAATGAAAGAAAGAAACAAAGAAAAGAAGAAAAAGTGTCCAAAAGATCTCATTAACTGGTATTTTTCTTGGATTTTTGGAGTTCCCATTCTCTTCTATTTTCAGGTGATTCAGGTCCCCATTCTTCAGTAGGTTGTAAGTTTGATAATAATTTCTGAAGAAAAAAAAAAGAAGAGTGTTAAGGGTAGGCAATTTTAATTTAATTTTCGTAATGACAAATCTTTTTTCTCAGACCTTTCTCCATGTCCCAGGTGTAATTTTAATCTTGTATAAAATGTAAATTGGAATCCACACCATAGATGCAGCTGCTGACATCCATCCCAGAGAAATTGCCCATTTTGGATATTGAATATTATTGTAGGAAACAGGAGTATTAAAAGCAATTGAGGTTATGAAGATGAACTGAAAACCACAAAAATGTAATTTGTAAAGTTCATATCTGAAACTTATTAGAACATCTATGAAGGATTAGTAAGAACAATACATCATCAAAAATAATTTCAAAATAATAGATTTCTTGGAGAAAGCTAACAAGGCCCCTTTAAAATGGATTGCAAAATCAGTTTTATTGTAAGTTCAACTCGAGCATATTTAATTATTACTAGCTGAACTCCTGTAATTACATTGCATAAAAGAATTGTAGGAAAGTTACAATAGAAAGTACTAAATATACACTAATATAAGGAGAATTGAAAACCTCAAAATATTGTTTCTTGTTGTTCAGTACATATTCTCCAAGATTAATGAAATGATAGTGGTTTACAAGGCCTGGATCACTACAAGCATGATTTACTGTAAACATAAAGTTAAAACTTGTTTCTGAAAATGTATAATTGAAATATTTTATATTTACCAAGAACAACATATACGTTGCAGTGTGCTAGTGCAGGAAATTCTGCTACTTCTTAACTTAAAAACATAATGAATCATATAATTATAAATACAAAAAATTTATTGTAAGGGGAAATCTGTGCAAAAAATTGCTGGACATTCTGTTTACATACTCTCACTAATTTTGCCTTTCAAAAAACTCAATCTTTGAACTCAAAAAGTTCTATATTTTCACTCATTTCGCCTCTTGAAACATTCACTGCTCTCAAGAGATCAATTGCAATTCCCATAACAAAGTGGCCAAGATCAATTACATTCCAACTACACAATGTAGTTCCCTCTATATATATCATATTTGACTCGTCATACACGATTCTAATTGTATATGTAACTCAATAAATATTAATATTATTATTAGTCAGTCTTGAATACGATGCAATGACAAATGTGGGCAGATAAGCATTCATTCCATTCATTTTATGATATTATTAAAATTTAGTGTTTATACTAAAAACTTGTTAATAAGCACAAGGGGTGACAAATCTAGGGCCAACTAACGTTCATTTAAAACAAAAATCACAAAAAAATAATTCTAAACAAAACCCCTAGTCTTTAAAATATTAGGCAAGTAATGACCTATTTATCACAAATTTTATTGTTTTCTTAACAAATTTACAGATACATAGATGAGAACTTTTCAAACCTTATTTGGATCTGCATTGAAAAATTCTGGAGTAAATATATAAGTCATTACTTACAACAATTATTTCTTGGATAAACAAATGGTTAAGTTTTATGAATCTTTTACTTTTATATTTGGCATTTCTCTGAATGTTTCAGCGTTAACATCATTATTTCTTAATTCTTAAAAGTGACTTCCTACCGATTTGTTTATTTCTTTAACCTTAATTTTTCTACTTTTTTTATTCTAATCTTTTGAAACTCTTCCAAAGTTTTCTATTTTCATAGATATCGCTGTGAAAATTAGTATTGATATGAAGGGCATGGAGCAGCAAGAAAAGCTGCACAAGCTACAGCAAGTTTCCTGCTTTTGATAAATGTTAATAACTTGATTTTGGTAAAAGTGTGGTTTATCTTTTTATATGTCTTGTTGGAATCAGTGCAGGGCTTGGGATAATAAGTAGATGAAACACCTTGACCACAATCAGATATTAACATTTTCAAAAAAAAACAACAGGAGGCTGGCTGATGTAGTTTTTCTTTTACTGCCCCAAGCCCTTCACATCAACTAGTGTGGATTGCTCTCTTCTGTTTTTCCTCATTCTTCTAAAATTTGTTTCCAAAATGATGTCCTGATTAGATGAGATGGTTTTGACACACCTACCTAGTGCACTACTACTTTCAAATAAAGTATTTTGAGAGAGGTTTTTGTGTAAACACAACTGTATCTTTAAAAAAATTGCTATCCGAATATAATATTTGAATTGTCAAAGGCCATTAATTCAAATTGTTAGACCCTAATATTTATACAATATATAAAAAATGTAACAAGATTTACTACAGTAGTTTAAATACATGTTCATGCTCAACTCTCTTTGTCAATCAGATTTCTACATAAAAATTAGAATAATCATTACCGTTAAAATTATTGGTGTAATGTATTTCCAGCATAATTTCCACCATAGCGAAACCTTCTTTCCAATCATAAACTCAACATCTCTGACAAAATTTTCACAACCTGTGGGAAAACAATTTCTTTCTTTCATATTTCTCAAATAATTTAAAATAAAAATATATTCTGATACTTGAAAGTCTTACCATATATCCAACCCACTATGACAACTTCAACAATGCATATCAGGATAACTGAAATGGATGCACTGTACCAATCTAATAACTGTAGCATGTACATGCCACCCTGTGAATCAGCAGATTTCCTCATTTCAGAATTCATCAATATGAAATTCAATTTTGTGTAACATTTCCACAATATTTATACTCACATTGGTGACACATGAAAGAGACCCGAGGAACATTGCACAACATGAGCAGAAAGTAACTAGCCTCTTGTGCTTCCGAAGAATAATAAATTCATCTGTTACACTTGAGATAATTGCTTCAATTTGAACAAACTGCAAAAAACAAAACAATTTTTCCCCCATTTTTATCAAGTTATTACAAAAATTATTCATAAATGAGAATATTTTATATTTCAAATTTTTTTCTAATCTAGTACATGTTTATTTACAAATTTATTCTAATCAGTAATCTTCTAGAATTCTAATATTCAAATTTTCAAGAATAAGAATGACAAATTACACAAATATTGTCATTTATTTAATTCATTATTATTACAATTATATACATTTATGTATTATGTACTTAAGATACTTACACAGCTGTCCATTCCCAATAAATAAAGCATTACAAAAAAGAGAAATGCCCATAAATGAGGCCATGGTAGCATTGTGATTGCCTCTGGATAAGTTACAAATGCCAATCCAGGACCTATGTGATAAAAAAACTTAATTATCAACAGGTAGTTTAAAATTTTATGACAGCTGTATACTTCTACTACTAATACTAGTACTAGTCGACCAGGCCATTGTTACATTTTCTTCACAAAAATGATTCAGTTTCACATACAATAATACATGCAACTCTACAAAAAGTCACGCTACGGACTCGAACCCACAATCCCCGGTTTAGGAGACCGATGCCTTATCCATTAGGCCACAGGGGCTGTTGGGAGATTTGCTGGAAATTTCTCAACACATGAACCAGTAAGTTAGTTCAGGCACCGATCACGAGATGTCAGGAGTGAGTTCTACGAAACGTGTGCTTCAAAATTACGAAATGCGCCTTGCACTTAAAAATTAAGCAAACACTTTAGGTCTTAAAGAACTTATATAAGAAGGAAACATCAAATCGAATAAGTGATTTTGTGAAAAATGACTTGCTCAAGGGCAAGAACATTTTTCAGAATATATATATATATATATATATATATATATATATATATATATAGAATATATTATATATATAATATATATATATTATATATTATACTAAATTAACCACACACACTGGATTTTTATAACATGATCGGCGACCTACCGAGCAGTGCTGGCGATCATACGATATTTAGCGGCAAGACCGAGAAGACGCGAAATGCCGGGAGATGTTTCATCACGAAGATGGACACTCAAGTTATAAAAACCCACGTAATATGTCTCTAGAAATGTCCACAGTGATGTCACAACTTTTGGGGGAGAGTTAGTGGCTGTTTTTGTGTGCACATAAGGGTTTCCTAGAGAATTAGTATGTTTTGGGGTTTATTGTACGGTTGCTAATGTTAGTGTTTCGTGCTACATTTGTTACTTCGGGTGTTATTTGCTTTCTTTCCGTTTGTTTAGATGCCTCTCACAAATTTTCGTTAAAAAATCTGTTCTCTCGGTCACATTTATCTACCAAGTTAGAACCATTTCATTTCGTTAATGATTCCAAGTAAATATTAATGTGAACGATGATGTTACAGTGCGTTATAATACTAAAATTAAATAGAAGATTTGGACCCACGACCATGTGCTCATTCACCGGATATGAAAAAGTCCATCGAAACGAATTTCAGCCCCCCCCCTCCCCGAGACACACACGAAAATTACATCCAGGGTATTCTTTTTTTGAACGGTTGACTTTAAATATTAATTTTGAAACATTTATTGTCATTATTATTATTATTATTATTATTATTATTATTATTATTATTATTATTATTATCATTATTATTATTATTATTATTAATATAATTGTCATATTCCCGAGACAAATATTACCTACACTAATCTTTCGAAAGTTCTAGAAAATGAAGATAGTAGTCCCAAAAATGTTTGTAATTTTCCAGAGGCCCATTATTAATACTACCACTACATTATTAATACAGTTTTCAATACATTTATAATTATTAAAAATATGATACATGGTCGAATAAAAATTTAAATTAATAGTATTACTCGACGTATATTTTTTATGTTGTAAATAGTTGATAATAATACGTGTTGTAAAAGCGACATTTTATTTTGCATGTAGGAAATGTAGCTTTATGAGTGTGGCAATCCTATGAGCAAAATAAAATTACTTTTACAACGAATATCGTAACTATTTTTTAGACAACCTTAACTACAAGTCAACAAATCTATTTTATATTCAGTATAAATGAAAAATTCTTTATAAGAAAATATGGAATCGGTACCTGCGGCCTCCCCCCCGCTGCACTCACACAAACAGAAAAGTTTTGGAACCGCTCTGGTTATCCCTAATAACATATTTATGTAATAAATCTTCCCTTCCCCTAACCAAACTTAAAGACATCAAGGGATTTTATTTGAAAATCAGAGATACCCATTTGAAGTTTGAGATATGAAAGGTAAAATATTTTAAAAAAATCAATTTTGTAACAAAATATTAACGTGTTTGCTGTCAATAATTGCTGTCAGTACGGATTCCTATAAAAACTATCATTTAAGATGTCAACCATTTTGTTCGAACTTGTTTGCTTCCTAAGTTTTAATGAATATTTGGGGTAATTTATTGCAGCTCAACTAGCATATGTAATTTGATAACCATGGTGCCAGGAGTAAACAGTTGATTTTGTGAGCTATGTAATATTCATGCTTCGCTTTTACACAAATACAGTCTTGAAGGTCCATAAATTCTTAGTGGCTTATACATTCACTGGTGTTTGAGAAAATTGCAAATCCCAAAAGGAATTTGTGGGAATGAGTTAAAAATCGGTAAATGTGTGGAACAGTATATCCAAAAAAGTATTAAATTTGTTTACATTGATTGATTTTTTAGCGGGCACGTCAGCTGCCAGGGTCATTAGTCCCGTAAACGTTGTGCACGTTTTTGCTCGGGAGGTGGCGGTGATCTTTCCCCCGCAATTTGTCGAGATCCGGCGCCGACCTGGCGCCGGTTGGCGAGTTTTCCCCAACCAGGGACAAGCTCTAAGCCCCCGACCGGTCTCCGGTATGTGTGGTAGTGTAAGGCGTGTTAGTGTAAGTGTGTGTGTTAGGGTAGGGATAGGACAGGGAAGAGGTAGGAACGATCGCGTGCGGTCCGTGGCCCGTTTGTTAGAGTACTGCGCCATTCGCCTGGTGTTGATCAGCTGCCGCTAGAATTCTCTTCAAGACAGCCACTGAACTCGATCTGGCTAACAAGCTAGTGTCGAAAATCCCGCTACCGTTGGAACTCGAACCCAGGACCAGAGGGACTGCAACGATATCAGTTGATGCCCTGAGCCATCTCCCCCGATTTCAATTTGTATAGATAGGTTTAGGTGTAGATTTATTTAGTCAAAAAACAGTAAAAACTATATGTGACGTATGGGGGAGAAGATATCTGCGCACGTTTTCTTGAGTTCCAGAATCTTTTATCATTATATATCCTATGTCATTTTCACTATAAATATCTGAATGATGAGTAAAAGTTAAAATATGAAACTGAATGATGTGTAAAAGTTAATCAAATGTATGAAAATAAAATTTAAAAAAGCGCGAGATTAGCAACATTTAAAAAACTAGATATTTTAGTTCGCGAGTTATAGAAAACTTTTTTGCAATAGTAAACGAACTGCAGGTTTCATTTTTTTGCATTGCTAATAAAATAGTAACTCACCCTTACGTCTACTACCTCTACAAGCAAGGAGAGTTCAACGAAACGTGCGCATAGTGACGCTGCATTTATGTTCAGAAGCAAAGAGAGGGGCCATCTCAGCAGAAGCTCGATGTATCAGAGATACTAGACAAAACCCTGACCGAGATGGGGGTTATTGATCGGGAAGCTGAAGTACATTACCTGTTACAGGCACATTATGTATTTTTATACAATACAAATGTAAATTAATGCATTAGACATCATTGTTTTGTTAGAATAAATATTATTTTTCTTTTTGATGTGCAATATAGTCTGTAATTGTATAGAAACAGTTATGCAGCAAAAAATATTTCACTTTTAACTTAAATTTGTGTGCTGGCTTCAATTGTTTATTGTCATCTGGCAATGCGTTGTAAAGTAACGTACATGTATTGTATGTGGATTTCTGGTAGTGAGTTGTTGATACTAACACTTGATGAATGAGATTTCTACGACGTGTGTTGTGTGATAAATATCAGTATGGCATGAAAATATGCTCCCACTGTTAAGTAAGTCATTTTTGACAAATATTACAGATTCGTAAATAAATAGGCAAGGAAATGGTAAGATTACAATCTCAATGAAGAGAGACTTTCAGGGATCACGCGGACGACATTTTTTCATTATTCGAATAATTTGATTTCGCAATCTAAAGATCTGGGCATGATGGGCTTCCCAAGAATATTGCCGTATCTCAGGCGCGAATGCACATTTGCAAAATACTCGCAACGAGCTGCATGAAGGCTGACAGAATTTGAAAGAATTCTGAATGCGTCACATAATGAATTTAATTTAGTGTTTAATCTGTTATATGTACATTCCATTTGAGGGTTCACTGAATTGAGAGACCTAGAAATTTTGTTACCTTAACATCAGCTAATTGCACATTGTTCCTTTTCAATGGAGCATGCGATTGCTGATTTGAAATGCAAATATGCACTGAAATTGTTATTACAAAATCAATTTGAAATACCTGAAATCGTACTATTTATTGTTTCTTTTTTGAAAAGAAGATTCGTGTCATTGGCAAACAGAACCGTCAAACAACGTGGAAATGTGCAAGCAAGTGCCGGCATGCCTCGTCGACACCGAGGGGCACAATGTCAGCATCTGAGTAAGTTCGAACGGGGCAGAATGATCGGTCTCTTGGAAGCGGGTTTGTCGTTCCGTGACACTGCGGCTCGAACGGGGTGCGCTGCTACGATAGTGATGAGTGAGTGAAACGGTGGATAGAGGAGGGTTGTATAAATATTAACGACGTGAGAGACAAGTAAAAAAAATTGTAATTTGAAATTGCCACATACTCTGGCTATATGCCATCTATCACCGCCCAAAATACATTTTTTCAAATTTTCTTAATTTTTCGGGTTTCCTAATAGTAAAACGGAAATATTATTTTAAGAATATTAAAGAACAGTAAAACCTTGTCCTAAATGGTAATTTTCTTGGAACAAATTGGAGCCGTTTTTACAAAACTGGCGTTTCAGCGCCCCTGTGAATAAAAAAAATTGAAGTTCTTTTTAACAGAAAATTTTTGAGTTTTCGAGAAACTTCATTAGAAGTCATTTTGCGAAGCGCATTAACTCACAAATGCAATAGTGTTTACAATTTTCCGGAAATGTGCATATCCATGGCGTGAAAGTTCTTTAAAAAAATTACATTTGTGTAATTTTTGAGAAAACAAAAGAATACAACAAAATAAACTTTACGTCATATTAAAGAGTGTAATTAGCACTACCCGTTCAAAAAGTGGAAGAAATAATTTGGAGCTATTTAAAAAAAGGCGTGTGAGCGTTTCTGAAAATGCGGAATTTTGAACTAGTTTTTACAGAAACTTTATATGATATTATTGAAAGCACATGTACTCCTCAATATACTGATGTGAACAAATTGGCAGAAATATAAAAATTATCAACGTGAGAAAAATAAAAAAATTGTTCTATATTTCTTTTTGTAATTCTACATTTCACGTAAAATTATGCGAAAACGACTCAAATTTTAGAAAAGTTGTTCATGACTATATTTCAAGATTTTTCTTTAAAAAAAATACTGCTTTCATTAAGGAAAATAGTTCTATCTTCAATATTTTAGCTGCTAGAGGACGCCGAAAAAAGTTTTTACAATTTTCGGAAAATCAGGAATTTAATCGAAAATGAGACTCTTAAGCGTTTTACGCTATCTGACATCAAACTCGACAAATTTTGACCCATAATTTTGAAAATTTGAAAATGTTCCCGACGTTTCGTGTAAAGTCCCTCAACAAAATTAAAATATCCGTATAAAGTGTAAGACGCCACGTTATCAGCCAAATCGATCGGAATATCAATTTTGGAGAACAAAATGCTGAACGGTTTAGGAGCTAGTTTTGATCACTGAAGGATGGACAGAAAGGTTATTTAGCCGATCCGGATGGCCGAGAAATACT
>BOPP01000217.1:72987-131993 GCA_017312745.1 Gryllus bimaculatus
GTGAACGATTTATGCTCTAATGATGCTTCCAAACACCCACACATTCATAAAAATACTTTTTTACACAGTCATTAATAAAATCGGTTCTTTCAGGGAAAGCCCAGAGTGCTGAAAGTACTATTTTTAGCACTAGTGCTAAAAGGGTCAACGTAGACAAGCGGGGCAAACTGGACAAAAGGGACAAACAGGGTAAAAAGGGCAAAAGGGACAAACATGACAAAAGGACAGAAAGGGAAAATGGACAAAGAAGACCAATTCCGTAAGGCTATCTAAAAAAGTGAATGACACACGTCGTAAAACTACTTTTATTTTGCTCCTAGTATTGCGCCACCCGGCCTATTTGCCTAGAGTCGCAACCTTTCCTATTGGCAAAATAAAAGGTTGCTTTTACCACTTGTATCATAAATAACTATTTCGAAATAAAGAACTCGCAAAACAAGTATTTATGTCATCAATCATTCCATTTAAATTAAATAATTTAAATTATCTCCACCTTAGTTAAAAAACTAGATATTTACAAGATCATTTTCTTTCAGGTTTTTGATACAATCACATATCTCACCTTTCATTGGCTTCTTTCTTCTCATACGTTCTTGAAAAATGCAGGAATACTCAATAATCTGTTTAATCATTGAGTTACTTTGGAAAACGTGTACCCAGTGTAATACTTTGCCAAATTAAGGTATTCTGGTAAAAACCACGATCGTTTAAGTTTGCAATCTTTCTAGCAAAATATTTAATAAAAAATATCAGTTTCAATTTCGCTCTTGTTATATTGTAACGGAATTTAACGATTTCAGTGTAATTCCTCACTTACTAGTTGATGAAAGGTCAACCTAAAGAAACTTCAGTTGTACAGCCACCAATACCATCGAGTCCACCATGGAAGACTTACACAGAACGCGCGGAAGACTATGACTCAGGAGACACAGTTTCTGTTTTCCATTTCAATAGTAATACAACATACAAACGGGAGCTTTCTGGTGGTATGTACATTTAACGATTATTGAAAATTTGTTATTTGAAGTATAGAAAAATCATTTCATTTCATCAGCGTAAACTCAGCATACAATAGCCTACTCGGTGTTTTAAAATTATTTTCACGTATAAAAACAAACGGAGCAAATATTACTAAAACTCATTTTTATCTATGCTTATTGGAAACAACTCAGAAGACCCTGTTTCATCACAATGAACTTCACTGATATGTCAAAACAGCAAGGATAGCTAAAGGAACGTAAATGTTGGTTTTCGCAACGGTAGTTCCTAAGTCAAAACCTACCGATAAAAGTTTCATTCGCATACAATAAGACGTAAAACATGATTTTTATGTAGTTCAGTGATACGCTTGGCTCAACGTGCGTTATTTCAATTTATCCTGTCTCTCCACTAACTTTTCATTTTAAACATGTGTCTATTTTAGAGAAGAAATTAATTTGGTATTTTTTTTAGAATCTACGTATTAAATTGTTATTAAATTAATTACTGATGTTTATAAAAGATTTTACGTCTTTTGGTTTCACTGTGCGCGGGATACTGACCTTTGAATAGAGGACAGATGCGGAAGATAGTTATACATCCTGTGCTGGCGAACTGGCCCAGTGCGGTCTCCATGAAGAACAGAGGGATTCCGCAGAGGAAGAGCATGAGAAGATACGGCACCAAGAAAGCACCTGCAAAGAAATAAACAGGAGTACTTCGACCAAAACTATACCACTGCACAGGACGAGTCATTTCAGGCGTAACACTATCAATATAACCGTACTTATGATAAATAAATAAAGATATTGTCAGGTATTAATATTGATACCTGACAATATCTTTATTTATTTATCTTAATAAAAAGGTATCTACTTCACCAACAATCCAATTAATAACCGTACTTTTTTAATACTCGTACAATAATTCTTTTACTGAGGTAAAGATACTTGTAGAAAGTGTTCTGCGGAATTTTCGAATTTTGTACCAGTTTGATATGCTATTGAAACTTTCTACACTTTCCTGGGCCTTGCACCGTGTTGCTGTTTAAATGGTCATTTGCAAATCGAAAAAAAAACGCCTTGCAGATTCTGATCAATGGATTTCCATGAACGTTATCGGCACTGATGCTGTTAAATAGTTCTTATATAACCTCGAAAACATGGTTCACACACTCGAGTTCGCTATTCATATCCCCTTACTGAACCCTGGATAAAATGTGGTGTAATGTTCATGAAATAACGGTTTCTTACATCACACGCATCATAGATGATAATTTGCAAAAACGAGTTAACAGAAACAGAAAGGGGAATGCTAATTATAGGTGATTGTCACAACCAACAAAAAATTACAAATTAATAATAAGTTGACATCGACCAGGAAAATATTTCTGTCTCTTCTGTAAATTGACGTTTTAGAAACAGCTCGGATTTGCATAGAACGTTCCTGAAGAGAGCATGTCGCATGGGGTGAACGCACTGCTATATACGCTGTGACAGTAGGTCGCCAACTACAAAGAACTTTGTTACTGGATATAAGTATGCATGAAGCCCTTCTCTAACATTATCCCTGCAATATTTGCAAAGAAATTTGCATGTTGGAGAAAAAATACCTCTGAAGTGGAAGTAATTAAATATAAACCAAAATAGAAGTAGTTGCAATTGGTTATTTTTGAAGACATCGTCGTATTCGTGGATAACATTGAAAGGAAATATAATAAACTAAGGAGATGATGCCATATCGGTGAAGTTGTATTTTACACCAAGATTGTTAAGTTGTATTTTTTTAACTCTATTCTCCGCATATTTACTATGAGCTTTCGGTTCTTATTCAAAATATTTTTTAAGTATCATAATACGTTTTATGCTAGCTAGATTCTTGCAAACATTTCCCGCTTTGTAAATGACACTGGACAGATATTGAACTTCTTTACAATTCGTTTTGCACGCTCTGTCAACAGACAATTGTTAAAGAAACTCCATTTGTAGTTGGTTCCAAGGAAAAATCCGAATTGAAGTGTAACGGTCAGGTCGTGGCTTCAAGTGCAAAGGCCAGGTTCTTAACTGTTGGTTACATCATGTAGACACCGGAAAATTGTGCGAGTAAAAATTGCAATATTTTTGATCGTTTATTAACAGAGACTCAGACCCGTATAACTAAATAACACAGATTATCCAAGACTTTAATAGCTAATTTAAGTATAAATAGAATTCAAGATTCTGCAAGACTAACCGTTCGTACTACAGAGAGTGTACTTCGAAGAGTTTCCCAAACATGTAATAGGCCCGAAAAATATCTCATTTTGAAAACTATAAACTAAAAATAACTTCTTGACCAGTCTATGAAATCGAGTTTTAAAGCCTAGTTGTTCGTCGCACCATTTCCTAGTTAGATTTTTTCGCGTTATTATCAGATATACGATTTATATTCAATTTTTAAAATTTATTTATTGCTATATGTTTTTCAGGGACAAATGTACTTGACGTGATTTTTAATTTTAAAGGTTTTACATAATTCTGTGAGCAAGACAATTCACTTTTGTTATCCGTTTTGCAGCGCAAATTACATATTTCCCTTTCTTAAGGAGTATCCATTTAAAGTGAATTTTGGGGAGGTGGATTATCCATCTAATTACCAAGAGATATTTAATACTTACAAAACCTCCACTAATATAACATCTCCATTAAATTGAAAAGTGCCCATCAGTCTCTACCTCAAGAGGAAATTTTCTAGGGAATCAAAGAGGTATCCTTTGTTAATATACATTTCTAGTCTGTACTAAGAGAACATTCCTATATCGGTTGTAGCTGACGAGTTTGACAACCAACAGAGAATAAATACTACTACAAACAACGGAAATTTGCAATTTAAAAAAGAAACCAGAAAATGACAAAGAATTAATATTATTTCAAACAAAAGAATAGTTAGCCTATTTCTTAACAGGCAAAATTATTAAAGAATCAATTCAAGATTTCTGATTACACAATGGTTCTTAGTTTAGAAACGACTGACCCTAAAACAAAAATCGGTCGGATTTCTCATTTTAATTGACAAATTAATACCTTGCATACAAACATAGCAAAAACACTAAACAATCATATCAGCGTACAAAGCAGCACAACAAAATATACAAAAGACCAACATTGCTGTGCTATTACAACTGAACATCCTCACAAAGCTAAACAGTGATCTAAATGCTAATCATACTAAATGGGGGTGTAATTTTACTATGAATTGCAACATAGTTGCAAATTTAAATCTTCAAGAATTACGTCCACCAGAACCAAGATATTATCTCTACGATATGTATAAAATCACCGATATAGAATTTGATAGAGCAATATCAAACTTCCAAAGAATATTTTACACTTCACCAAGTTTTGGAATAAACTCATATTATATACTCGTCACATTTTAGGAACATCAACCCAACACACTCAAATAAGAACATAATTGGAAACAATTTATGAATATATTGAGAGCAAAAACCCTTGATTTCGAAACCTAGCATCTCCAATAGAAATAAAAATATCTATTATTTCATTAAACATAAAAATAAACAATAACCCAGCTACAAAGAGCAAAAACTCAAATACCCTTAAAGATGTAGAAAGCAAATCTGCCCGAACTAATAATATAAAATATCAATTCTCAAAACAAAACGTGAATAGAACCGCACAACTAAGAAAACATAAATCACTTAAACCCAAAAGTTAAAAAATCAATTAAAGAAATCATCAAAAATATAATGAATGGAGAAAATGAACTCCTCCAACAATTCACTATCGAAATTAAAAATAATTCTAATTTCTATAATTAATATAATTAATAATTAATAATAGAATAAGAAAAGTATTATATCGTTATCTAACTCACTAACGGGAGTAGTACTTCACGTAATAAGATCGCGAAACAGGTGATTCACGCACTAGTCGAGATTGTGGTCTGAGTATTCCAAGGAATGTAAGGAGGCGAGTGCGAGAATCACCTCGCGCCCGTGTGGCGTATACTATTTTTAACACGCCACCGCGAGCCAACTAGTGCAACTAGCGCTATTATGCATTTTGTAAGAGAACTAGTTGCATTACGATCCTCCTTATAGCATCACGCCTTTCGAACATTGTAGTGTCGTACATCGTTCATAACTACGAAATGATGCGTTTAAGAGCCTTAAAACCCAACTTCTCCTTGGGGTCG
Organism: Gryllus bimaculatus; assembly: GCA_017312745.1. Taxonomy (NCBI): domain Eukaryota; kingdom Metazoa; phylum Arthropoda; class Insecta; order Orthoptera; family Gryllidae; genus Gryllus; species Gryllus bimaculatus. Next base: position 78,163 of record BOPP01000217.1, read on the forward strand.
CGAGTTTTGTATTCTCTGACCTAATCTACAAAGAGAGACATTTTTAGACTTTTATTATAAGCTTTGCGTTTATGAAAAATATACATCGGTACAAACAAAGGGTACTGGAGACAGAATAGTTGACTTCTGAAGGACTTTGCTCTGTTGTCGGTTGAGGTCACGAGACCAGTTTCTGTTGTATTTCTCAGGCATGGGAGAGTGGCGAAAAGCCAAGTAAACCCTCATACGTATTGCAGGGAATTAACAAACATCACACGGTGATGACGAATTTGTTCACGCTGGCAGATGACGTAGAAGAACAAAATTTAAAAAATAAATGCAATTATTAAACAGAATACTCTTCGGCAAAATAACCTCAGTAACGTTAAACATTTAAAGAAAATAAGATAGAATTTCGACCATTGGACTACCACTAGTAGCAATAAAAGCAGGCAACTTCAAATAAAACAAATAACTTAGTACTTCCACGATCACCAAACACAAAACTCATCTTTGAAATGCGCTTCTTTCGTATCATTTACAACAGTTCATCGAGTTATGAATTCAAATGTCTAACTTCAGTTCGACGTGAGAAACGGCGTGAATGACGGGTTCAATTCACCTGAAGAACTTATATGTAAATAAAACCGTAACTTTGACAATATTGAGAATTAATAAAATTCCATTCACGGGTAGGTAACTATCAATAAAGCAATAATAGTCACTGAGTAGTAGCACAAGTCCACCCTTGCGAAACTAAGCTCTGCAAATAATTAATTTTTCATTCCAGTCAAGATAGTCCTGAGACCAATGCAGGGTTAAGAGTTGAAGTAGTTGTCAAGTGACAGAAAGAGTTGCCTCGTACCTCCTCCGTTCCTGTAGCAAAGGTACGGAAACCGCCAGACGTTGCCGATGCCGATGGCGTAGCCCAAGCAAGAGAGGATGAACTCCGCTTTGCCCGACCAGTTTCCTCGCTCAGGCTCGTCTCCCTTTCCCTTGGGCCCCTTGGCGCCGTTGACGGCGCTGCCTCCATTGCAGCTCGCTGCTTCGGGATCCTGTGGGCAGGCAAAATGATAGTTACTTGCGAAATGAATATCGTGAGACATCTTCTTAGGCCACGAGGTTGGGGAATTGTCAAACGAGACTGTCAGACCGTGGTTGACAGTCCAGAACCGTAATAAAAACGCATTAATATCGTACTATGTTTTACCCGCGTTTAATCCGCGGTTGATAACTATTCGAGAATTGTAATAAAAACGCATGAATACTGTACTATGTTTTATTCGCGTTGCAAACAAGTCAATTTAACTTAACAAGCTATACCCCAGCGATTTCATCGCACAGTGCTGCTTCAACAGGTAAATATTTTCTGGCATTATTTTTAACTTCCTTGAACGAAAATGAGACCTGCGCCATTTTAAGCAAACTTTTTGCTCCGTACGTAAAAAAAAAATTTAAACCATTTTCGAGAATGTTTTTTATAATTTGAGAACATCAGAATTCGAGAACAACAAGGTTTTTCAAAGAAATGTAAAAGTTTTTAAAGATCTGATTTTTTTAAAACGGATTTAATTTAAGACAAACATCTCTATCTCCAATATTGTACTTTTACTATTCACTTTTTTATAATTTTCTAAAATACCCAGAATTCGTCGAAAATGGAACCACCATTTTTTTACCGACCTTTGAAACATAGGAGGAGAAAATTTAAAGAAAACAAATTAGGGCCGTTTATGAGAAATTAATTGTTTAACATTTGCCAAACTTTTATACAGAATTCCATAAAACCTTCTCATATATTTAAAAAATTGGACATTATCCTATTTCAAGATCTGTCTTTGAAGAACAAATTTCATTACAGAACAAATTCTCTATCTTCAATATTGTATTTCTTAGGGATGATCACCAAAAATTTTTGAATTTTTGCAATTTTCGAAATATAAGGGATTTCAACAAAAAGTTAGCCCCAAGCAATTTTTATAAATGTTTGTTACTCTATTTGACGTCAAATATGGTGCTATTTTTGGGAAAATTTTGAATTTTTTTGTGTACGCATGAAAATCAAAATATCCTTTCCCAACGCCAAGTCTCTCGGCTTTGAGATGAAAGGTGAGTTCAATTGGATCCCACCTTGCACAACTCCTACGGTAGTTGATTTTGTTCTGAATGACAGAATCAGCTGTGTCAACACTTGTTCGACATTTTTCATCAATTTGTTCAACTGTATGTCGTCGGTCTTCTTGGCTATGTGAATCAATACGAGCTTCTAAAGCCAAGGCTGAAACTACTGTCGGAACCCAGAGCGGTGCTCGTTAGTGACGCATTTGCAGCCACTTTTCAACTCTTGGACCTGCGTGTAAAATTTCACGATTGATGCAACTACTGACTTATTGTTTGTTCATTAAAAGTAATATTTCTAACAGTTGAACACTTTACAAAAGTAATAAAACAATTCTTTACAGACAGCTTGTCTTCATAAGTACTATCTTTGAAAGAATATACTAAAGTAAGTAAGACTTTAGGGGTTATATTTATGTACATAATAATTAAACAGCAGAATAACACTCTTCGCAAGGTTGTGAATTAAGACAAAACCTTCAATTATGTACGATAAGCATTCACTTCACAAAAACCATCTGTTTCAATATTGAATTATACACTATTTTAGCAGAGAAGATGAGATTTATTTTATTTTTCATTAAATTACGATTATATGTTACTCTAGAGAACAACACAAAAGCCAGATAAGTGACCTAGTTTTGGAAGCCTTTCCGTAAAAGTTGCTTTCAATATAGGAATCAATTTCGAAGGCTGGAATCAAGGATTCATCAAATCACACACCTCTCTCATGAAAATTTTGTCCCCTTTTCCCTGGACGCTCTTTTCTAATAAACTTTTTTTACTTACTATGACATATTTCACTAGTGAATAAATAATACATACTACAAGGGGAATGAAACAATTACTAAAATGATACGATTGATAAATACAATTGATTTCGTTTAACCATTTACAGGGTTGCCAAATAGTTTTGAGAGCTTCTTTCGAAAATTAGTGGATCAATTCTGCAAAGTGTCAGCTTAAAAAGGGGAAATCGGGAATTGATCATATCTACAAAAAGAAAATGTTTTATTGAGGAGGGCCTTCCGATATTTTCGAGGCGTCCAGAGGATATACAGGATATTCGCAGACGATGAATATGAAAATTTCGACCAAAGAATATTTTCCAATCAATTTGGCCTGATTCCGGATCTTGTGAATTTGAAACGAATCTTACAATTTTTGGATGCATTTTACAGGAAGGCCACGTGAGGGTCTAAAAATTTGAAATGTTACTGAAGTGGAGTGGAATAGAACCTCACATCTCGTTTCTCAAAGGAAGTGCTGTTGGCACAAAGTCTATTGTGTTTGCAATGTTTATTTAATGAGATAATGCAAGCAGAGCCCGGAAGAATCACATTTCAAATTGTATAGAAGAAACAAGATACTAAAATCTTTCAAAGCCCGGACGACCACTGAGTCACTGAATGAGCTACCATTAAAAAACAACAACTTTTTATCAATATTACAATAAATGTGAAGGCCAAAACGGAGCTGCGGTATTGTTACAAGTGCCACGTCATACTTTTGAGCGCAGCCAGGAAGAAGGCTAATGCCTTTATGTCATTCTGTTTCCTGAGAAGATGATCACGATGTTGGTTGCCTTTGCCTTCCGTAGTGATGAATGAATGATTATTTATGTACTAGTGGACTCGGAAATGCTTCACCGTCGCAATGTACACTTTACACTCCACAAGTCGCGTGATTGTTGTTGACGTGTTGACGTTTTACGTTCCGCTCCGCAAACATTTTAATAGGTGAAAGACTCTCGCGAGTATGGGTTTGTTCTATGTCCTTGTTTAGATATGGTGGTCAAGTTTCGTCACGTTTTAACAATACCTCTCATTAAAACGTTCTTCCTCAAGTTTGGGCATGCATTTACTACGAAACTGGCTTGGGGAAATTTGATTTACTTGCCACGAGATAACGTCCAAATAATACTTCCGGTCGATATTTCAAAATCGCAGGGGCAGAATATGCAGCGAAGATGCGCTTAATACTTGAGGGTGCGGCGGGGTGCGTAGAATTTCCGTTCAGGGGCACTTGACTCGGCATAAACACACAAAATCATCATCAACGCGCGTCTATTTGCGACATTCATACGCACTATTCCCGTGTACTACACCTATATTCTTCACGCAAGTTCAAGCAAAAAATGACTGAAGCTGCTTCTTTTGTGCTTACATAATACACAAAGGAAATACTTATACTGGTAATTTTATATTATCTTCTCAGTTTTAGCACGGCAAATCATTCAGGCATTCTAACCTGGTCAAATCTTCTCACACAGTCAATTAACACGATCTCCCCACTCCGTCACTTCAAAAAGAGGCGCACAGTTTCCACTGACAATTTAGTTCATCAGCAGAACATTCGAAATAAGATATAATGAAACAATGTACTTCTTCAGCTACGTGGTCCGTAAAATATTATTTTTGTGTTTAACATTAGCTCATACCGTGTGCGATACTTAATGAGATTGCTGGAATCACTAAAAACAAACGTAATCGACTGCAGAAATGTGAAGAACTGTCCATTAGATTTTTCGATTCATGAAATTCAAATTCTATTGAGAACCATTTTGCATAGAATCTTACATTTGAGAAAAGTATAAATAAAACAACAAAAAAACGAATAAACAATAGTAAATTCACTCATTTTTGGACATGAAGGACACAAAATGTATTCGAATCAAATACCAAAATTTTCCCTTTATTTTTACTTTTTATAATTTCGAACATTTTTACGTTTAAAAATCAAATTTCGTTATTTCTGTAGTGCATTTCATGTTGATATCATTACTGTGTACGTATTTGCCTCAATAGACTGTCTGCCTGCTCTATAGGAATGGCATCAGTTATATCACATTTTTTACTACAAAATTTATCAGTTTGGTATTTGATTTTTTTAAAAACGAATTGTATTTGGTTTCATCTAGTAAATATCCCAGTCTCACCACAATCAGAAGACAAGATTGAGAAAATAAGAAGTAGTTTTGTACAGTTATTTTCTAGTGAAATTAATTATTTCAAGTACGTTACACCACCATATATGTTGAAATGGAAACATTCGAATATTTACCGACGTAAGAGAAGATAATGTCGTTTTGAGTTTCTGTTTTCATTGCAATCTCTTCTTCTATGCATGGAAAAATGCACTCTACATTTTGGACGTTTGTTTGTACTTGGTTTTAGGGACGCGTAACACAATGTCGCACTGATTAAATGGTCTGATATTGAGTCTTCATTTCAATAATAGTTTTTTTAACAAGTTATGAAATATTGAAGAATATTTTCACTGCAAATTTGTGAAAGCAAACATTGAATACAAATGTCCGCAAACCTTTGTTTCACAATGTCTTCAAACACCCATTTGTGACATGGGCCCTCGGTACCTTTTCTCAGGGGGGACCAGCAGCTAATGCTGAATGCCGAGCTGTTAAATCCATCATTGGCATGGGGAAATTTGACATTTCACGGTGAAGGTCCGGAGATCATAGAAACACAGTATTAAATTGCTATATTGTACAGAGATACTAATCCAGGAACATATATTGGCAACATGAATTGTTCTTTTTAGACATGTAGGACTCGAATGTTTTTATGACATAATTCAATCATATGGGGGAACAAACGCCACTCTAAACGGCAGTCGTCCGGTACGCATGAGATATACGTAAATGCGACGTATGCACAGATATTTCAAGAAAATGCATTTCTTACATACATGATTTTTTCTTACAAGAAGGTCGTACGACTAAAAGTATTGCATGATGCATGCCGATATAACAAATTAACTTCAATCGTCCTTTCGTTGTCTGCTCCATGTCGGCCAAATAACCTTAGTGTTTCGTTTGTGTGTATTGTTATTTGCATCCTAAACAAACAATATTGACCTATCGGAATCCTACGTACGGACCATAAACGAAGAATAAAATGCACCGAGGCTGTCGCCGGCCTGTAGCACCTACCGCATCAGCAGTGCTCGCCTCCATTCCGCTCGTCGTCGCGGGTCGCTTCCAGAGTGCCACTGCCGCGTCTGGGGGCCCCCGCGCGAAGGCAGGTCGCCGGCGGCGTCACTCGCGAGCAGGAGGGGGAGGGGGAGGGGGCGGCAGGTCGGCTGGCCGGGCGAGAGCGACGGGATCCGCCGAGGAATGGCTCGGACTGGCGGGCATCGGAATGGAGCGCCCGCGGAAGGGCGTGCAGTGCGAGCGACAGGTACACTGGAGGTCGTGGGAGGAGGTTGAAGGTAGCGGGAGCACCTTATCTTGTTGGAAGATCGGATTTATTCGCTCTCGTCAAATAATGCCTCTTTACACGTCGATATGAGATAATTAAACTTGCGGTGTTGCGGAATGGCACAGCATTACTCGTGTAACTTAGCTCAGACATCTTCTGAGTCTGGGTTACCTGTTCCGTTTTGCTCCACATTCTTCTCAGTTGACATTTCCCGGGGCCTAAAAGACCTACTTGGGGCTATCACGGTACCTCCCACTCCTCTGGGGAAATTCCCAGTACGAAGGACGTTCACGCTCTCCGAACATCACGTAGGACTATCTCGGCCCTGTGCTTTACGTATTTTCCTATGGTATCTCATGACTATCTCCTGACCTTTCCTATACTATTTTTATGGGTGCAGGGATCCAGTTCTTCAATTACACACGTATATTGAACACCCCTTAGCGCGTCAAACCTATAGATCACGGAAGGATTAAGGTGTAGGATTAATACAAGAGGCACTGAGAATGTTTCCAAGCCAAGGCACTGAGAATGTTTCCAAGTAAAATATTCATGCTTAATGCGACTTTTAAACACACAGTCTTGCTCTCTAAGAATCTGGGCTCACTTGCACTAAGCCTCCTGTCCACGAGGTTGAATAACTTGAGCCTACTACTTGTAAACGTGTGACGGTTGTGTAACATATTTTCATAAAATTAATTTTTAACAAAATATTATCTTGTAGTGATAATTTGTTTAAAAGTAAATAAGACGTGAACGTAACTTAGACAAGTAAGTCGTACTCATTATGTTATGTGTATCTGAATGAAAGAAAAGTATGGGTCATGAAATAACCTACATATACATATACTATTATCTTTATTTTTCAATTTGTTCACATAAATTTTTTTCATAATTTTAAACCAATGCACAAACCGGAAAGACGTAAAGAAAGTGGGAAAAAGAGCAATATGACTTGGGGAAGTGCAAAACACGTTTCTTCACCACACATGTAGGTAAAAGCAACTGTGACATATGAATAAATATTCGAATGTCACAAACCGGAAATTCTATTCCAACATTCAGACTTCCCAGTGGCCTGGTACTTATTGACAGTTTATCTATCTTACCTTTACCTCCAAAGGTACTACTTCACAATATTTTCTTCTCAATTAAATCATGTAACAATTAAATAACCAAAGTAATAATACGTAACATCTATGTATAATATTATAATAACTGATTAAATACTCTGCCAAGCCATGGTCAAACCGACTAGGCTTGTACTGTACCGGTACATGGTCAAACCGACTGGCAAACTGTACCGGTGTGAAGACATGTGCAATATTTTCGTTTGAAATATGAGCGACGAACCAAGCTCAGAGAACAGGCTACACCGCTTGCGTAAGATCGAGATTATCTCACGGAAATCAGTATTCAATTGGTGAGATATGAGAGAGAGAAACAAACAGAGAGACAGAGAAAGACTGAGTCATAGAGAGTAAGAGAGAGACAGGCAGAGGTAGAGAGAGAGAGACAGAGATACAGAGAGACAAAGAATGAGAGAGAGAGAGAGAGAGAGAGAGAGAGAGAGAGAGAGAGAGAGAAACCAAATAGAGAGAAAGATACAGAGAGAGTCAGACAGAGGGAGAGACATAGAGCGAGACAGACAGATACAGATAGAGACTGAGATAAAGACAGAAATAGATATAGAGATAGAGAAATATAATGAGAGAAAGATATATAGACACAGAGAGACAAAGGGAGCGAGAGACAGATAGGGGGTAATTATAACAGAGAGATAGATATAAGAGAGACAGAGAGATAGAGACAGAGATAGGGGCAAAGAGAGCGAGAGTCAAAATGGGGGTAATAATCTATAATGTTCAATGTTGAAATTATCAGCTTGAGCGCAGAAAAGTCTAATATAGAATGAAAATAGTGGTGTAACAGAATGGCACATATTTTCTCGAACTAGTTAGTTTTCTAATCTCTGCAGTCTGAACTAGCTTTTTTCCACATTGCCATATTACTTCCCAGCTTCTACCTATCGGTGCGTAATCACATTTTCTCAAATGTTCGGTCCCCTAATTGTAGACTGAAATATGACTTTTGATACATTATAGAAGAGTAAATCTGGTCTTACATGCAAATATTTATTAACATTTTTAGAGGCGATTTTGAGAAAGTAAAAGTCGTTCAATGACTTGAGTCCACCGCGTGAGTCAGGGCTGTAGCAGGTGAGTCCAAGTACGTGGAGACGAAAGCTGTTAGTTCGAATCCTGCGTAAAGCGAGAATTTGTTAATCTGTTTTGAAAAAAAAAATTATAAGATTGCCTTTCTTGATGTTATTCTAGAATTCGTTTGAAGGTCATTTCTTTAAGCAGACACTCAACCATATTGTTTGATTTTAAATAAAAGTTTATTATATGACTTAATGACTGCTTAAAAAAGGATCTTCAAACGAATTGTTAATCTATAATTGCAGCAGGGGAGGTTCCGAGTCCATCCTGTATTATTAGGGTCAGTCAAATGAAAAAGAGACAGATGGAAAAAAGTAAGCAAGCTGTTTTCTATTTCAAAAGTAATTGCCAAAACTATTTATAATTTATCCCACTGTGCGACAATACGGTCAATGGCTTAATAGAAACATCTACGAAGTGGCTACGGAACAATGATTGCAGGCGTGCACCTCTTCGTCCGAAGCAAATCGACGACCATGAATATCTTCAGGGGTCCAGAAATTTCAAAATCGATTGCGGGTACATCTCGATTGTATGGAAAATGAGTGAGCTTCCCAGTGGAACTTCTGCAGCGTGATCGAAACAACCTTGAAAACATATTGGTGGACATTATCGTGCAACAGAATGATGTCTGTCAACATTCTTTGGCATTACGACTCGATGACGCACTTCTTGAAAAGTTTCCATTGTGTTCATCACACAAAACAGACATTATGGCATGAATTTGAACTCCTGATACTCTTTGTGTTGTCAAAAGAGCACTTCACCTCGCTGTTTCTCTTTCCCGGTCACCGTAGTGATGTCGGATACGCACTGACATCTAATCGCGCATCTAATAGATGTCTTATATACATCGCATCTAATAGACAAACGGCAGAATAGTGAACCTTCGGGCCGAAGCTCATTGTACAGTATGTCTAGTTTTCATTTGACTCGCCCTCATACATTTACTCTCTAAGCGTTTTATTATCTTTGCCCGAGAGATAACTGTGTGTGAAATGAGTGAATAGTCGAGAAACTGAATGGATCCATAAACCTAGAAGAATGTTATAAGCACCGCGATGGGACGAAGAGATACCATACAGAGCACGTATGTGTAGGTAGAGGGCCGAGATGGGCTTAAGCGATGTTCGGGGAGCGCAAAAGTTGCGGTTTCTGGGAATGTCCCCTGAGGAGCAGTAGGTATCCAAGAGGGGCTGGTAGGATTTTTAAGCGTAAATAGATGACTACAGGGAAGAGGGTGGGGTAAAACCGAAACGATAGTCCACAATGAAGAGAATAGGTAACTAATTTTGAATGCATAAGTACTTGTACACGCCATTTTATACCACCACTAGGTTTGTTCTTTGTTTCGTTCGAATTGCTTTAATATTGAAATATAAACAGGATCAAACATCATGGGGCTAATCTCAGTTATCCGCTTATGATTCGCAGTTGATAAAAAGTTCCAAAGCCAATCTTGATATTTGACCATTCGACCAATTACAATCTATATACAGAGAAAATGAAAATGTTCCTCGATTTACATCTCTGCGGTGAGTGTTCTTTTACAATGAATCCTCTTTTAAATACAATAAGTGGGGATGTTTTGGCAGATACGAAAGTCAAATTTAAAATTTCTTGTTGTATCTGTTCTTTCTTGGCAATCATTTGAATATTAGATTTGGTCAATATGTACCAAACAATCATGCGTACTGCATTGCGTGGCCTTCCTGCTGGCCATTCACCGCTTGTCGCGCCCGTGAGACCCGCGTCTTCCCTTTTTACCAGGCCCGGCCACCTCCCTATCAACAACCGCTAGGCAGCATCTCGGTCTGCAGACACTGAGATGGGGTGAGCTCTGCCGTAAAATGTCTTCGCCCTCCCCGTGGGACGCAGAGTCAAAGTTTCACAAAGGACACTGCCGTTCCCGAGAAAGACAGAGCCACGACACCCTCCATCACAGGGACTGACGCGAGCGCCCGGATCCAAGAGCCCACGCGTGTTAATCAAATTAAGTAAGCACATGTCCGTGGCAAATTAAGCAAGCACCTTCGCAGAAGCACAGGAAGAAAGAATTATTCAACAGACACGTCACGCACGTCACAGTAACGGGGCCAGATAAAGTAGGGGTAACTCACCCTATTACAGTACTTTTTCGGCCGAACTTTCGAAAAACTAAATTTAGCTAGTAACATCTAGCCCTTTTTATCACGTGTTGAGAGCATGTAGAAGGAGAGAGGGGAAGATTGTGCGAGGGAAGGTCTGCATTTCAAGAATCTAGGAGAACTGGCAGAAAGATTATGCTACGCGAGTGCAGCAGAAAGTTAACAAAGCCAAAAACATGTCCAGAAGCAGTTAAAAGGAGTACATTATAATGATTTTTCTACTCGTGAAATTCAAACCAATAGTGTTTAACTATACATATAATGTGCCCCAATTAGCGCGGTGTATCTCAAAAAATGTATCGCTTTTTCTATCCGATTTTTCTTACCTCTCGTATCTATTGTATGTGTGAAATTGTATCCATTGTGTGAAATTGTATCCATTTCGCAACCAACTGTCAAATATAAAAATAATTACATTTAAAGTTCACGTTGGTAACATAGACGAACAAGAATGAAAACCGTTGATGGAAATGTAAAATCTACAGACATTTCGGAAGTCAATAAATTCGAAAAACAAAAAGTATATCATATTTATGAAAGACAATTGGCAGATCCCTGAAATGCTCACTAATATTTACACAATGTATGCAATTTGTACGTGTTTTCGTCCTGTCGACATGTATCTTCTCAGAGAACACACTCGTCATGTACTTTGACGTGTTCTCTGAGAAGATATTATATCATTGCAAAGTGGGAGCCCATGACTCATCAAGACCAAAGAATACAGTTACCATCCATTGATTTCCATAAAGACAAGTACAATTACGCGTATACAGCACCAAAAGCATTTGAAACAAAATTAAAAATTTCGAACTTTTTCTTTCGTAGACTGAAGAATTAAGTAACTTTTATGGTTCACCATTTCGTGTATTTCTGCAATGACGCACTATTTAATTTTCACGTCAGAATTCCATCTTTAATACATATTATCGATAAAGTTACCAAGTATTTACTTACGTTTATATGTATTATTTGAAAATAATAGGAATTAATCATGTCGATCGTGAAATATATCACTAGGTGCCCATCAACTTCTTAAGCATAGCGATATTTATCAACAATTGCCATTATCCCATGACAAAAATTAAAGTAAACAACAACTCAATTTAAGGTAAAAATACCCACTTATAATTTTGAGGGAAAGCAACTCCTATATTAACACTATTCAGGAATGTAGTTACTCGGCATTAAAGCGGTTAGTACAATGACTTTTAACTATTAGACAGAAAAAAGTAGAACAGTGCGTATTTACAATAATTAAAACCAAAGTCGCGTTCCGAAAGCCATTGCTTCATAGTAATGGACTTCAATCTTGTCTTGAATTCGCCGAAATGTCCCGCTTTTCAGGAAAGACTGGTGGGCGTGTGGACGTCGGCGCGAAGCGGCTGCTTCGCCACGCAGGCACGCGCACGTTATCTCTCTTTCGTGCAAAGCTGCTCGCTGCTCGCGAATCGCTGTCTTCCACCTCGGAGCCCACGTCCTCGCCTGCAGCCGCTGGACTTCGGACTCTGCTTCTGAGACGTCTTCGCTATGGTGTCGCCGCGCATCCCGCACTCGGCGCAGTGGGCCAAAACACCGTAAAGATGTAGAAAAACAAGTTCTTACTTCGTCTTTTCGTTCCTTCTCGACCTCCACTTCTCGTCCCTCCTCCTCCACCGCTTCTCGTCCCTCCTCCACTTCTCGTCCCTCCTCCTCCTCCACTTCTCGTCCCTCCTCCTCCTCCACTGCTCGTCCCTTCTCCTCCTCCACTTCTCGCCCCTCCTCCTCCACTTCTCGTCCCTCCTCCTCCACTTCTCGTCCCTCCTCCACTTCTCGTCCCTCCTCCACTTCTCGTCCCTCCTCCACTTCTCGTGCCGCCTCCTCATCCTCCTCCTCCTCCACCTCCTCTTTTCTTTTCGCCTCCTCTTCTCGTACCTCCTCCTCCACTTTTTCTCGTTCCTCTTCCTTTTCTCGTTTCTCTTCTTCTCTATCGAGACGTGTCGAATGACACCTCACTTGCTCCAAAAAGGTGGAGGGAAGTGGTCTGTGTTTTAATTTATGCTGACCTTTTACCTTACCTACGATTCCTTCCAACCCCATCTACATACATTTTTAAATAATAAAAATAATAAAGATGAGAATTTCTAAAGGACTGTTTATTTCTATTAAAGTCAAGATATCATGTTATACTATATTTGCTAAATTTGAGGGAAGACTTTCTGCAGAACTGAACGACACTCGAGATATTACTATACTCGATGTCATTCTAAAAGCCATTCGTTATTCATGATTCAAGAACAACATATAACATATATAATTCGTGATATAGTCCAGGCCAGCCTACCCACTGCGGGTCGTGCGGTGCGACACATTCCAAGTCGCATGCGTCAGAGCCTCGCTCATTCACTGGATCCATCCAATGCACCGCCTGTCACGGAAAGTTTATCTGTCTTTGAACCAAATGTTTTTCGAATGTGCAAGAATTTGGAAGGAAAGATATCTTATTGTAATACTTTATAAAAAAACAGTGATGCTACAACATCACGCATTCGTACGTACTCCAGTGAGCTAGTTATCTTGCCCCACGACCTTGACATACATGCGTTAGAGGAAACCATTTACTAGCTACACGAACGAGAATTATACTCTTATTCGGCATCAGGGACTCACAAAGTGAAATCTCCTGCCGCAAAATCGCTACTTTTGTCGCAGCACAATTCTCTCCCAATACTACATACGTAGTATGCGAGAACAAAACTTACAGCGCATGCAGAGGGCCAGTAAAGCTTCTGCTCATATTTAGATGTTTCAAGACACTTGTTAAAAGTTGCTAATATATCACAGAAATTTCTTATATGATGCAAATTCCGTTTGTGTTTTATTTATGTACACCATCGTTTCTTTTTTGTGCATCTAAAATTACAGTATTCTTGAATTTGTGAAGCAATTTTTAATACTTTTTTTATGAATGATCATTTTGCTGGAAATTTTATTTAATGAATTAACCACAATTTTAGAATCTAAATTTTATTTTAATATTTTCGCAATTTTATGACCAAATTCAGTCAAAATATAAATCTACCAGCGAAATTAGAACTACAAGCAAGCACATTAATTTCACGAACTACGCTCGCTTGGATTTTTTCGAGTACAGTCCGCGGGATCCGCGGTAATGGAAAGGGAGCCCTTTGTATTTACCGTGGTGGCCGCAATTGATGACGAGTGGTTTAGCTGGTTGGGAAGGCATTGGTACAAAAGCAACGAGCTTCCTCAGAAACTGGAGAAAAGTTAAGAGATGTAATGTGGGCAAGACAATGCCCTTTGCAGATATTAAATCAAGGACGTATCACGCCTAACTAGTTTACTGTTTCTTTAAATATTGCAAACATGTAGGATGATTGACGTGAATATGCAGGATGATTGACATGAATATGCAGGATGATTGACATGAATATGCAGGATGATTGACATGAATATGCAGGATAATTTCAAATTCTACCAAAAAAGAAAAGGTAATTCGTGATAGGGAGGAGACGTCAAACACCCAACCTACGCTCTTACTCAGTGTGCCTGTGTTCATTACGAGGGGCAGCTCTCTGGCGGAGAGATCTGTCCGAGTAGATCAGCCTCCAAATTTTGAAATACTTAGATTATTGGCTGGGCTGAGGGGTTCCTAGAAAAAAATTCGGCGTACAGTGAGTTATATCTTGAATCGTATCAATTAATATCATATCGCATCAATGAAACGTGACCTCTCTTCGTACAATGCTCAGCAGTTACAGACTCTTAAGTTGTTTCCGGGGAAAGAATTAGGAAAGGTACATCGGTTCACGTTGCATCAAGTGCGCATCGACTGGAAGATATTTTCATCTTCCAGTTATTTTAAGCTGTTATGCGGACAAAACTCGCTAATATTTATATAAGAGAGTTATGTCAAATGCAATTCATTTACCGCAACATAACTATGTATTGTACGGAGTTCTTTAGGAGCATTTGCTGTTACGTGAGTCAGTGCTGCCAAAGTTCGGTGACACAGTTGTCAGTGTTTTTGAAGGAATGCGTCGGCGAAGTTTTGCACTAAGTGCTTACGCTCAGGAATGATGATGCGTTATGGCTCCTATTTACAAGTAAGTTAGGCCCTGTATAACATACGTTCATAGGCAGAATATCATTCCTGTCCGAATAACGTTTTTGTTGGGATTTTGAATGCGCTCAGTACAATTTTAAAGAGTATAATGAATTTATCATATTCGTTATTACCTCTCAGCGGATATAAACATATGTTGAGCGGAGGAATAGCATACGCTGGTATAGTATTAACTGCAAAATTTTTGTCAAAAATGGACTGTTATTTATCCTAATGCCGAGGCAGTAGGCAGGTATTCTAAGAAACCAATGTAAGCATAGGTATTTTCCGTTTTATTAAATAAAGAAGTAACCAAATATTCATTTTGAGATCATGAATTGTAACGCGTGCAAAAGAACGAAGGGACCCATGGAGGACTAAATGGGTTTCAAGAAAGGTCGGAAACTGAGAATGTGTAAGTGTTATAAAAAAGGAAAATAAGGCCTTTATGTAATGGATAAAGGCAGCTTTTGCTGAAAGGATCTTAAAATATAATCTGCGACATACCAATCATATTAGGAAACTGTTTATTGGCTTATCATGATTATCATGATGGGAAATCAAAATTTGATCGTCTTTCCGCACATGCAAATAATAGAAAACGTCGTTCATGTGGTAAATAGTAGGAAAAATTGATAGAAAGTAGTATTAACCCTGGAATGATTTCATATTTCAAATAAACCATCTATGACGTAAATTCTTGAAGCAGAAACTGCTGCTCCCAATCATTCAAATTTAAAAAAAACAGCCTGTACACAATTTTAATAGTATTTTGTGGGGTTTTATAAATATGTTATTTATTACTTTGTTTACTTATATTACTTTGTTTTAAAAAGCTCAAAGAAAAAACGAGTTGTTCTGATTTCGAACCCGCAGATTTGGACTTTTCGTTACTTGGAAAGTGCTTTAAATTCCTAGCGCCAGCGAGAAATCGAACACTGAATATAACACTTGCAACAAGTACCTTTTTCTACTTTGGAAGATTATCCATTTCCTTTCTACTTTTTTGGGGAAAGCACAAATAGATTGAAGCGGCAAAATACGATGTTTACTGTTCAATCAGGTAAACGCTTCCATTACAGAAGAAATAATTTGTCAGTACAGCTGTCAAAGTTGATTTTATGCGTCTAAGGATACATGAATGTGTTATATACAATACCTCATTTAGACACACGAATGATATCGGAGAAACAATGGTACGAATGTTTCCGCAATCGTATTTTCATAATGATGATTTTGTCTATTTGCAAGGCGAGAATTTTTTGCCAAACAGCTAAACCTCTATAATTAGTTCAGTAAATTAAAAGACACAAGGCTCCGGCCTTCAGACTGTGCGGTTTGTGTTTAACCACCTTGAGGCTGCGCAAAGCAGTACGTTTCCTGCATATTATCGTAAATAACACGTACGCGAATTTTCTTAAAGTTACCCAAATCTGATGGGACTGCTTTGCTCGCCATGGCGGAGAGCGACGGGGGGGGGGGGGAGGACGGCGAAAATGATTTCCATTTTTAATTACGTAGACGCTCTGAAGCCTGTGCAACGGATTGAATACGGAAAAGGAATGCACATTATTGAAGAGAAAAAGAACAAAAAACCTTACGTCAGCACGTACTTCTTTTTTGAGTCATTGATATTTATACAGAGTCGTCTCTAATACCTAGTACCGCTAACCCAGGTTTAATAGGTCAATGTTTTTATTCTACGAGTATTCTCTAGCTCTTGGTCAGAAAATACTGGCGTGTACAAAAAATTCGCGAGTCATCGCCACATTGTTTCTCAGAGCTTTCTCACTCTGAAGAGTACCAGGAAGTGGAAACCAAACGTCGACTAGCGAGTCAATGTCGAGGGTATCTCCTGAGAAGTTAATACCACAATTTATTTAGAAATGTTGATAATATTATACTCGTATGATACGGAAGGCAAATTTTATAATTAATAACAATGTCTAAATTGGTACACACACACATGAAACAATTATGAAAGGATAAACTCAATTAAGAAGAGCAAAAATGTTGCAAATTAATGTGAAGTAGCCTGTTATGAGTATTGCACTTTTATGTATGTAAACAACTATTAAACACCTTACATATTTACAACTGGAATTATTTTGTCATTATTCAAATAATACTGAAAATTCTATTATTTATGTAAGTTTCTTGTCTTAATTCTTTGCTGATATTTGCCTATTTAGGAAGCTAAAAGTTAAAACTCGCATTTTAAATGTGCTGCGAAAGAAGATATCTTCGTTGTATCACTTGAGTTGCTTCGAATTCTGAAAACTCTAAAGAGTATTGTGATAACCCTCAATTCACTCTATTATGACACCACGAACACAAAAAATCCAAAGCACAAGATTCATTGACAGTACTGCAATAAGATTTAAATTCACAAAATTAAATTTGATATCATCAAATACATTCCAAATACAGTGTTGACGTTTGTGCAACTCTATTAATATTTTGAAACAGTCACTGCTCCAAAGCCAGAAGCATTCTTATTTATAAATAATGGAAAAATTGAAACGACCAAACGAACATACCATTGAGTTCAAATAGTCGTGGGTCCTCTTGGAAGAAACCCTATACAAAGCGGTGCGCTTGTCAATGTTTTTTAGATAATAAGATACAGACAATAAGATTTGCGCGCACCTAGCAGACATCACCAGCACGCACGTTATGAATAATTTCATCCTCACTCCCAAATACTAGCGACATTTGAACGAACAGAATAAGATTTGAGATGTAAACCCTAGCTCATAGGAAATAACTCGAACAATCCCATCAAACGGCGAGGATCGTGGCTGACGTACGAGATTCCGCAGAGAGCTGAGGGTCGTACACGGGCGGACGTTAGAATATACAGCTAGACGCGTACTCTTTCTTGATACTCGGCTTGGTCCATTTCGAAACTGTCCGTTCAGAATCGTAGTATGAAATTCGAACAGCGAAACTATACAGACGTACGATACAAACACAAGCAATGAGATCACGAATAAGAAGAAAAAAATATGCGACGAGAACGTTTAATCAATTATAAGTATCGAAACAGATTATTTTGTTGTTGCAACGCATGAAAATTTATTGCTTTGTGAATCCAAAACATTAATATACTCTTGGATATTTAATTTTACAGTTATTTAATTTAGGTACTATTTCGAAATGTCACAGCTTGTTTACATCTCCTTGACAACAATAGCATTAAAACCATGCAAGATGTGTTTCGTTTGAGCATACACGATTTATTTATATTTGAATATCAAAGAGCGCACAAGACTGCTAAAAGAGCTCCATGCAGGTCGTGAGCCACACTATTGGCAATTTTTTTTTTACTCAGGGCAGAGCTCTTGTATAATGCTATACGCCACTTTTTATCCAAAGCCGAGGCGTTCTTCAAATGCTATTAGTGAGTTTTCTCTATCGAATTGCATGTTTGCGCGGAGACACAAACTAGGGATGCGAAATCAATATTGATGTTTTCAAAACATCGATGTTTCCATAAAAATATCCATGTTTAAAACATCGATGTTTCGAAGCCGATGTTTTTTAAACATTATGTTAGTACGTCTTCGATGTTGTGTTTATGAATGGAAAATGCTCATAATCACAAATTTGTAACAAAAAGTGAATGTTAAATAGTAAATGATAGTACCACTGTGTTTCAGTTCAAAGCAAAGGCACGCGGTTTGTATTACATTCCACCACACTACTACCCTTTGTCGTACATGATTTTAATGTCCTGATATTTCCTTCATTTTTTCACACTTGGAGCGGTGTTGTTAACTTTGTTTTCAAATAAATTCTAACTACAAATTAATGTGCGTAGTAACTGTTAAATTATTTTTTGTTGCGCGCAAATTTAAGGCTAGAGGCTACCAGAGCGACGTGAGCACGCCGCCGCCGCAGACGCACCTGGCAGGGGGCGGCGCGCGCGCCGCGCGCGGGCGCCAGCAGCGGGCAGACGCTGCCACAGGTCGCGGCGCCGGCCCCTGTCGCGCTCTTCATGGCTGGGCACTGGCGCGCGGCGCCGCGCCGCGGGGCTATAAGGCGCGGGGCGGGCGCTGGGCGTTAGCGGGCGCGCGCCAAGGTCCAATCGCGAGCCCGGGCGGCGGCGCCGCGCTTAGCGGCTGGCGGCTAACTCTCTCGCGACGCTGCGGGCGCTATGAATGAGCGACAACTCGTCCTAACGTCATCCGCGTGCGTTTCTCCTTTTCCCATCCTCCTCCTCCTCCTCCTCTTGCTTTGCTACATCCTCCTTTCTCGCCTCCTCCTCCTCGCTTCCTTAACCTTCTCCATATTCCCCTCTTCATTCGCCACCTCCCCATCTCCTCCTTCGCCGCCTTCTCCTCCCCTGCCTCTACCATCATCATCATCATCATCATCATCTTCTTCTTCTTCTTCTCCTCCACTGCCTCCTCCATCTTCTTTTCCTCCCCGCCTTCATCTTTTCCTTCTCCTTCGTTTTCATGTTAGTTTCCTTCGCCGTTTCGTCCTCCTTTTCCGTCTTTTAGCCTGTTTCTTTCGTGTTTGCTTCGTCTTCGTACGAAACTATGCAGGAGATTTTAACACACCAATCCCCACATTTCCCCCTGATAAAGATTCACATTGCCCATTGTAGGAAATTTCGTTTAAAAATTGCAATATAAACTAAATGGATACCGCACAATTCGTGAGGAAAGTCATGCAGATGGGTAAATATATATAATCTTCCACAATACAAAATTGTAGATAGAAAGATTGTTGATTTTATTGTGGACGATAATTTATGTTTACTCCATGTAATTGCAAAATTTGGATGTCCGGGATTTCTCAGAATTCATTTTGTCATATTAATCTTTACAAAGGATATTTATCTGAAGAAAAATATTGATAAATTCAGGTGGTCAACTCATCTAACAAGACTCAATGGAGCGTGTTTATAATAACAACACTTTATCCACAAATTAACGGAATAGGGTTACTCGTGGAAGACGCAATTTGCATTTTCTAAACCTAAACGTATTTTTTTATAAAACGAACACCCATATGGCTCTTCCTTTTGTATTATGTTACTTTGTTTTGTGCAATGAAATTATTTTCTCACTTACTGCTTCGCTTTGGTGCGCACAATTTTAGATAGCATGAAGGAACGACTCTCTTCTAATTCCTTTTTTTGCTTTGGTGGTTTAATTCGTGCGAGATCTTCCAATTTCGAAAGAAATACTAGAGAGGCTGTATCAAGATAGCAAAGAATACTATTCCATATGTAGTGAACCTTAGTTCGCCGGCCAAAGAGCTGGTGGACCATAGGTTAACTTGGTAAACTTTAATTGTTCAAGTTCTCTTTGCCGCAAAAGCCAATGAGCAGCAGCGCATGTTAATAAATGACCGCCTCGCCAAGGCCTCACGCGGGGGGGGGGAATTAAAAAGATTTGGAAGAGCAAAGCCCCTTGGGCAGTCCGGCGGAGCGGCAAGATGTCCCGCCTTAGCGGAGCGGGGAGTCGTCTGAGGCAGGCGCGGGGGCGGGGCGGAGAGGGGCGGGGCGGTGGCGGGGCGGGGCGTGGCGGGGCCGTGGCGTGGGGGGCGGGGCGGGGCCGAAGCGTGGCGGGGCGTGGCGGGCGGGGCGAACGGGGCGGGACGGGGCGTGGCGGCGGAGCGGAGCAGGCGGGTAGGGCGGGCGGGGCGGGGCGGAGCAGGGCGGAGCAGGGCGGGGCGGAGCGGGGCAGGGCGGGGTCGGGCGGGGGGGGCGGGACGTGGCAGGGCGCCTTTGCTTACAAATTGGGTCGCAATTGGATGATTGTCTTAGGCGCGACGAGATCGACGGGGGCCCTTGGGCACCACGAGCGAAATGGACCGCGTCAATCTCCATCAGGCGACGCGGCGCGGCTCGGCGCGGTGCTCCTGCGTTGCAGCGCCGGCCTGCGCCGCCCGGCGCGGACATGGCGATGGTGGACATGGACGGATGGCGATGGTGAAAGCAATGGCCATAACCAATGGCAATGGCGAGGCGAGGGCGAGGCGAGGGCGAGGCCGAGGCTGAGGGCGAGGCCGAGGGCGAGGGCGAGGCCGAGGGCGAGGGCGAGGGCGAGGCGAAGCGAGGGCGAGGCGAGGGCGAGGGCGAGGCCGAGGGCGAGGCCGAGGGCGAGGCCGAGGCGAGGGCGAGAAAATGTGTGGCAACGTTGACGAAGGAGATGACGATGAAGAAAGGCGATGAAGAAGGCAAGAACTCTGACGATGACTTACTGAAAAAGTGATATTGGATGGATGAATGATTGCGGACGATAACGTGGACGATGCAGAATACGATAATACTAGAGATGGAGATGGCTTGAGACGTCTGCTGCTATGATGTAAAACACATTGAAGCGATGAGATGGAGATTGCGTTGGCAAAAGCAGCTTTTCTGTGATTATCGAGGGAAAGTTTGTAATAAGGAAAATAAATGTATTTTTTAAATATTCGCGCCAATACATGAGAACATGTAGGGGATGGGAGTACGCGCACTCCCTGCCGAAAGTACGGAAGCGAGGAATAGCAAAGAACTGCAGCTCTCGGCGGTCGCGGCGGTCTGAGTTAGAGGCTGCTTGCGTGTTCACTTCTCCGCCAGAGGAAGTGATGAAAGGAACGCGTAAAGAGCAACCCGCTTTCAGCGGCTGAAGAGAAAGGCGTCGTCAGAGAGCTCTTTTAACCGCCGGCGAAGGGGCAAAGAGAAGGGAGGAAAGATGAAACTATGTTCGCTTTGTAATGGTGATAAGATGCGTGGATTCCTGTGACAGGAAGCGGATTACTGGCGGCGGGGGCGACAGGAGCGGGGCGACAAGGGAGGCGGGGCGCAGGAGGCGGGGCGCAGGAGGCGGGGCGACAGGAGGCGGGGCGACAGGAGGCGGGCGACAGGAGGCGGGGCGACAGGAGGCGGGGCGACAGGAGGCGGGGGCGGACAGAGGCGGGGCGACAGGAGGCGGGCGCGCAGGAAGCGGGGCGACAGGAAGTGGACAGACAAAATCGGGGCAACATAATGGGGCAACAGGAAGCGGCAAAGGTGACTGGAAGAGGTCGCGCCCCCTCCAACTGGCATGTAGTAAATGTCTTCCCCTGTCACGTGTAGTCAGAAATCCATGATTTCTGAGTTTCTTGAACTATCGAAAAATGGATTCATGAAAAAACGTTGGACCGTCCATGGTCAATGCTAACACCTAAACCGTTCAGCTTATTTTTTCAAAAATTGCTATTCTCCAATTGATCGGGCTGATGTCGCGGTCCCTTGAATTTGAAACCGATATTTTAATTTTGGGAGGTACTTTACATTTTACTAGAACATTTTCAAAAAAAGATGGGTCCAAATTATTTGATTAAATTGGGTCGAATAGCATAACCGTCGCTTACGAAAATGGTGCAGGTCTCCAGTTTTTTGAAATCAAAGTTCATTTTAAAATTGCAATTCGTTTGGGGAGATAGAGGTTTTCCCTTTGTAAAATATGTTCCTTAACGAGAAAACTTGAAACAGGGTCATATTCAAATTTTCGAAAATCTGAGTAGTTTTTATGTAATTTGCATAGAATGCAGACAATTAAAATGTTTTAATATTTTTTCTCAAAAATAGGCCAAATGTTTTTCTTCAAATTTTTTCCTCAACTATACCAATAAAAGTGAATTCAAGGACATGTAACTGACATCGATTCCACAAAAAAGAGTGTATGAGTACTATTTACAGGCTTTTCTTCAGTATTTGACTTTACGAAACTTTGCAAAGATGAACACAATACAAATGCAGAAAATAAGTAATTTAAAGAACATGCTGGTAGATGCACCACAAACAATAATTTTCGGCTGTCACAAAAAGACGTTCCTAATACTTTCCGTCAGAGGTCAGCAGTGATGCAGAAGAACCGTGTGCCAGATCTCTATGAAAGATGGCACATCTACGTGTTTTTTCCCGGAGAAGAATTTTGTGCTGTTTGTTAACTCTATTGGATGGTGCTGCAGCACTAGATTGCGCTTACTTATTATTAAATTTGTTCAATGTTGTTAGTCGCATACTCTGATACCTCTCAGTTTTTTCGGAAATTGCAAAAAGTTAATGTTTCAAAACTGAAAGATTGAAGAAAGAGATTTTTGCTTAAGACAAAGACTGTTGTAAAAAATCAGCTCTTTTAAATAATTCATGTACAATTTAAAAAAAGAGTAGTTTTCACGTAATTTACGCTTAAAATGTAGACAATTTCTTAAAAAATCAAAGCACTTCGAAATATTTTTTTAAAAACTTTCCCCGGTTAAAAGAAGGAACGCATAGAAAAATGGCGCAGTCTCATTTTCTTTGAACTCTTTGTATTTTCGAAAATTGCAAAAACGAAACATTTGGAAACAACAAAATAGAGGACAGATTTTTGTCTTAAACAAAATCTGTTCTACAATATCAACATATTAAACAATGTATTGTCGCCCGGCAACCAGCGCGTTGTAGCGACAGTTGGCTCCAATTCTTTGCGAAGTGTCAATCACGCGTCAAGTGGACCTCCATGAAATGGCTTCGTCGCTCTATTCAGTTTCTCCGGCATGAACAAGGTACTCGAACAGTGCTACGCCATTACATTTCCCGAAAAACGCGATAAACCTACCAGTGAAACATGATTTGGACAGCTTATGGGATTGATACCATGTGGAGTTCCAGCATTTTTATATGGCGCAGGTTTTTTCGACAAGAAAGAGTTGTAAAAGAACTTCTCGGGCTGCGAAAAACAATTATTCACATCCGCCCAGCTACCGTCAATTCCTCGAAGCTCCTCCACGACTACGTGTTGTGCTACATCGCGCTCGTTGCCGAAGAATACCTGGCGTCGTACAAATAGGCTGCATTGCCTCAGCCAACTCCGAGACGAGATTTCGCTCTCGCAACCTCCTTCCTCTTCCTCAGCCGCGATGAAACAAAATCGCAACGGCACGGTCCACACAGTACAGTAGGCCGTGACGAGGGAACAACGGAATTCCAGTTGCATGTTCCAGGAGGCCTCCCAAGACCATTAGAACCGCTGCAGGCGGTGGGTTGATGCACAAGGGTTCTACATCGAAGATTCATTGTTTATTGTTTCCGTGCCTCAATTGATAAGGTAATTGGTTCCGTAAGTGCATTGCATATTTTTATTGTGGGCAATGGCGGTGATCTCTCTTAGCATGATGGCGAGATCCAGCCTACCCGTCGACTTGCAAGGTTTTCCCCAACCAAGTGTCTCCCACAAACAACCGTCATCGTCTCAGCCGGGACACGTTATAAGCTCCCGACTGGCCCCTCGACGTGTGTGGTAGTGTAGCGCATGTGAGTGTAAGTGTGTGTAAGTAGTGGGCGAGATTGGACAAGGGAGAGGAATGAAAAATGGCGTACGGCCCGTTGTTTGGGTACTGGGACATTAAGTTAGTATTGATAGGAGAACCCCCGAAAAACTACCGATTAGCCGGCCGCTAGAATTCTCCTCCAGATTGTGAAGGAATTCGAACCAGCTCTCTAGATAGAGAATCCTTCCGCCGTCGGGACTCAAATACTGGGACCTCCCGATTAGAGAGAGTGCAGTGGTATCAATTGATATCCTGAGTCATCTCAGTTGATATACTTTGAAGAGTACTACGTCGTTTTACTGATAATGAAAATAATGTTTTTGTCATAGAATTAACACGACGATTTTTGGGACAAACTTTGTATACGGGAGGTAGCGGTATCCTGCTTTGTAAGGCAAACGACTGTTGCATGCAATATCTTGTTACTATCTTACTCCTCGTAGGTGCATTAAAACATTAGAAACCATTAGATTCATTTAATTTTAAACTTTTTTTAATTTTTCCTCTAGAACGTTCATGTGGAACCGGCTGAGAATTGTGCCAATCGATTTGTCTCAGACGACAGGAATCGAATGAAGTATTGAACACCTCTGAAGTGTAGTAAGTCATCAAAAACGGTGTATTGAACCCGTATCTACCTAGTCTGTCCATATGGGCACGCTGTAGGAATCTGATAATAATTCTAATTTTCACCTTGAAAATGTTGCAGTAATGCCATCAGAACTTCACGTTGTTTTCCATAACATCTTAAAATGTGTCAACATGAGCATTTCAAAAACGCCAAAAGAAAAATTTAAAAAATCTTTTTCCACTAAAATTATAAAATAATGTAATGAAAATTTAAAAAAAGGAAGACCTATAAGGGATAAAACACGTTTTTAGAGATTTTTACAGATTAGGGACATATCTGCAAAAAACAACGATCAATTCTCTATCAGGACACAAATCTACGTCGAATGGCATCTCATTTGTCTGCATTCGTGGATCGGAAGTGGTTCGCGAGTGACAGACGGAAAGCCATAACTACTGAGTTAGAGGTTAGAAATTGAAATTTAGAATTCAGTATTTTAATACTTTCTGTAGAGCTACTGAGAAAAAAAAATTTCAAAGATTACTCCCCAAAAAGATTTTGTTTACTTTTTGTTCAATGCAAAGTCTTTTAGACATCCGCGGTGGCGGGGGATAAGCGTAACGGGTGGATCAGGCGGCAACAAGGTTTGTGATGGGACGGGGTGGAAGGTGGACCGAGGTGGGGCGGGGGGGAGGGGAGGGGGTTGGGGCGGAGTAAGGCCTGGCGCGTCGGGGCGGTGGGAGCATGCTCAGGTTTGGTGGGAATGCGAATACAAATTATTTCATTTTTTGAATTCTAATTTTCTAGCCCAGCTTCCTCGAAGTAGCGGATGAGCCAACGCGAAAGAAGAGAGTGAAAGCATTTGGAGGCAGAGAAGGGCTTTGCATCGAAGGAGAAGCGCTGAATTGGGGGAGGTGGTCTAGTGGCAATGGAGGCAACCAGAGGCGGCCTCTTATGCGCACACGTTCGTCTTCCGGGGTCGATCTCTGCCCGAATGCCTGGAGGGAGCGGGCGAGTCCAAAGTGCCTGTCGAGCCTGACACCGGGTCAATCATTCACGCGCGACGGAACACATTTCGTTTCTTGCCAGTCCAAAAGTCACCACATAAAACGTGCAACTTTGAAATGAATATATTAGTTTTCGTGAAAATTTAGCGTTGGGATAATGATCAGGGGAAACCTAATTAATTTAAAACGAAGTCAATTAATTTTAATTTTTTATGTTACGATTCACTTATTATTGATAGTACAATTACGTAAATATGGTCCACTATTTATTTTTAGACAGTAAAATCTGAAATTCAGAAAAGTTTTTATAAATTTTTCTCAATTTCGAACGAAAAATTTGAGTGGCTAAAAATATACAGAGGACCATATATGCATATTATATGCATATATGCATTTTACATAATTATAACTTCATCATGTTTCCGATTGTTTTGAAGGACATTATAAAATCAATTTAAAAATACAAAAAACGTTGTTTGTAAATAAGTTAATTTAGACTAAATGGAATTTTCCCAAGGACTGAAATGACAGTATAGATTAGGTCTCAGTTGATTAATAAAAACGATACTAATAAATGTTACATTTTACTGCAAATTATGTGTAAACAAAGTATTTCATTGCCCTGATAAGCGAAGAAATGTTACTCTGAAAGACCAGATTAGCCATACTTCATTTCATTTCTAAGCGGCTACAATTGAAATCGAGCCTTCACCTGATATTAATACTTCCGTCGAGGCTTTCTATTTCATAAAACTGTTTGGATAATTAATTATTGATTCTGTGAGTGTCAACAACCTAACTAATTAGTGCCACACAAATATGCACATGTTATACTCCGGGAGATGGCGCGTTTCTCCCCCGCTGGGACGAGATCTGGCGCCGACCTACAAGTCGGCTTCCAGGTTTCTTCTCCTCTAGGTATGTTCCCAATTTTCCCCATCGGAGCCTCCCGACATGTGTAATAATGTAGTGCATCTATGGGTATGTGCGTATTGTAACAGGTGAAGAGGGTCATTGTTGAGAAAAAGAAGTTTGCGGTCTGTGGCATTGTTGTAGGGTACTGCTCCGGCATTCGCCTGGTGTTGATCGGAGAAACCGCGGAAAATTACAGATCACAGCAGCTGGCCGCTAGAATTCTACTGCCAGTGATTGAATTCGACATTGTCACGTAGTTAGTGTCGAAAGTCCGCCATCATCGTTATTCGAAGCTTAGAACTTAAGGCCAACAATCTTGCAGATGCAACAGTGTTGCCAATATGCTAGTGGTCAGTAGAACTGGCCGTAGGTGGATGGATGTTCATCTCTCAGCGCCAACGGAAGAAATGCTCTCGGGTCGCCCGCGGGTACAACAAAATCCGCTTGAATATAGTCGAGGAAATCACAAAAATAACAATCATAGCAGCTGGTCGCTAAACTTCTCGTGCATGCAAAGGAATTGCGTGGCTAATCTATTCAGCTAATTGCTTTATTGATAATTTGATTGACTCGCAATTTATATTTATTCATTGATGTACCTGTTTGTTATGCACTGTAATCTAAGAAACAAAAATATTAATTTCAAAATATTCATATTTCATGAAAATATATATTCATTAAATGGGCGTCTGCATTGATGGAGAGATTTTAAACAACAGAAAAGTAATTCTCCCTCGAGACAATTCCTTACACTCCATGGAAAATGTCTGAAGTGCCAAAAAGTACGATTCATCACCAGCAGTTGCAAGGGCAATTCACAATAACGATTCATTACACGTTCCAATTTGTATAAGTGAGGTATTTATAGCTGCCATATATCTCGCAGTCAGAATAAAGTGACGGTGAAGTCGAGCTGCCATTAGTTTCCATTTCCGTCGCGCAAATTCCCGGATCGCTGCGTTGGCTTCCTGTGATCGCGGGGGCTCGTGCCGAATAGCTTCCTCACAGGTATCCACAGCCGAACTGTTGGGCTTAGTGTCTCCCAAATCAGCAAAAACAAGACGTTGATTCAATTTTTACAAAATGTTGGATGAATCTATTATGAAAATGAGTTACTTATTTACTTTCTCATACTTAATATTTATTAAGAAAGTACTAAAAATATTCCCTACTCCTATTTTATAAACCAGCAATATTTACAGCAATATTATTTTAATATTGTGTGATTTAGTAATGTTCCTCTCTATTTACGAATAAGTGTTTTTTGCTAAAAGTTGAAAACTTGTGCCCTCGATTTGAAATTACGTGTAGGTATTTCGGAAACTAGTGCACAGTCGCAGAGAAGGAAGAGGAAGGTCAAGATAAATAATTTTTGCTAATAAACCCTAGGTGTTGGCAAACCTGTAGGTCATGTCAAAAAGCGTATATTTCTCTGTAGGTTCAGGATACCAACACACTCTAGAATCAAACTAGCAGCAAACTATTATAAATCATTTTCAAGTTTCTTTGTGCTATTTTTATGCAAATATATTGCTCATTGACGACTCGTATTGCTATCAATATGGTTTAAAGGTCAGCTTTACACCTCTCAGTCTGAATAGTAGCCTATCTCTCAGGGGGTCAAACGCTTGTTTTAACACAGCCTAACCTCGAGCGTGGACTACTTTAGACCGGATTCATTGATCAAAACTCATTTTTTGACCTCCTCTACGTACCTTCGACATTTGTACACACGTTTGTGACATATTCTGTATAAAATATTTTTGTGTACAGACTACTTGCTCTGAAGCAGTTTGCAATAGAGTAACTTTCTTGAAGTTCTATCCGTCAGAAAAGAACTCTTGAAATATGTTTCTAATATACATTTATACTATTTATAATATAATATATTTGTAATTTGCATTTGCATGACGTCATGCAATAATTTGCATTTGCATGACGAGACACCAAGTATTATTTATTAGTGGACACATTAAACACCACTACAACTTGGAATTCCACTTTTTTTCAAATCTTATTTTAATTCAGGCTGACTGTTGAGTAATTGAGTCAACACCTGTTACTGCCAAGAAGAGAATTATAGAGGATGACTCATCTCTTATATCCATTTTTTAATTGATTGAATAGTTATACCGGGCGTGTCAACTACTAAGACATTAGTCCCATTAGTCTAGTGTATGCTTTTATCGTGTGATATGGAGGTGATCTTGCGCCGCTAGCTGTCGAGATTCGACGCCGGCCAATGTCGGTTTGCGGGAATCTTCCACAGCCAGCGTCGCAACCTCCCAGCGCTCCCACGCTCTAAGCTCCCCGGCTGTCGACTGGCCTCCAGACATGTGTAGTAGTGCATCAAAGTGTGTGTAAGTAACTCGTGAGGATAGGACAAGGCAGAGGGAGGAAAGATCGCGCGTGGTCCATGGCTCGTTTGTTGGGGTATTGCTCCGACATTCTTCTAGTGTTGATCGAAGAAACTACCGACAAGAACAGCCGGCCACTAGAATTCTTCTCCAGTCAATGACTGAATTTGACCTACTTGACAAAGTTAGTGACCAAAATGCTACCACAGTCGCAGCTCGAATCCTTGGATCTCCCGGTAAGAGTGCTTTTCGTGGTTACCTTTGATCGATTCCAGCTGGGGTACGATTATTATCATTAACTGGTCGAAGTTCGAGTTCAATCATTTTTTTCATATTCTGTTTACACTCCGAGCGCTATGCCAAATGGATCGATTCCACTTATTCATCTAGAAAAACCCGAGAATAGGTCGTACCCGTATAGGTCAGGCCAAAACCCATAGACAAGAAGTCTGTGGCTATTGCTCACGGGATGAGCAGAGCTCAACGTGGGTAGACGCTCTGTCGACCTTGAATGAGGCAATGTGAATGGCGAGGCCACTTAGCTCCCCCTCGCGAGGAAGTGGGGCGGCCTTGTCTCGAGGTCATGGTCAGCCGCTTCTACCATCAGGCGGTAGAGATCCAACCATAAACTACACAAAGAATTCATCTTATAACTCATATAGCGTCATATCACATATGTGGCCACAAAAGTTTTCTCCAACTTTCTTGAAATCCCTTTTCTTTTTACTTTTGAACTCGGCATTATCCCCAACCTGAATACCACATTCAAAACAACGCAAGAATTCCTTCTGACTAGAGGAACTAATTGGGTATCGTCACCTGATCAAAAATATTGGTTTTACGAATAAGTTAGTTTTCAATTCATGTCTTAAGTTACACTAATCTCAACTGTGTAACGAACGTCAAAAACCATAAATAAACTAGTGGTGCTCCATAATACTCCATAATACTGGCGTAGATACTCCAGTGAATACTCATTTTGGAAACAATCCTAATGATAGTTAAGGCGCTAGTGTTGTTTGCAGACTGACAGATAAACGGACGTTTTAAAAAACCACTCTTTTGATATTAGTGAACCCCTAAATATGTATTTCCATTGAAACATCGAAATCGATATTCCTTAGTATTACATATCTTTCTCAATACTACGTATATACATAAATACACGAGAAATTAAAACATCGGAAATTGATAGAAATACCCACTCTGTGTCTCTTTTTCAATATCTTCAAAACAATTATTGTAATTTTTGTTAGGAAGGTTGAAAATAAATTGAAATTAATATCCCTGTAGTTGGTTTGATCAGAACATTCCCGAGGCCACAGTTGCGGAGAACTACCCGTGGGATCGAAATCGTTCGTGATGAAAGCGTCGGCAATAGAGGTACTTGTACAAGCCGTCGCCTCTCGGTAAGACGCTGTGATTTTGTTCATTATTAGAAATAAAACATATGTTGCATTTGCAACTGTGTATCGTGTACTAAACAACGTTTATTAAGAAACATACCCACTTGTCCACCAAGGCAGCTTTTCGTACATGTTTTCGTACAAAATTGTTTAACACCTGGTAAGCTGTGACAGATGAGCCGAGGAGAAAAGAACCGACTCTTCCAGAAAATTCCACTTGGATCGAAAAGTCTGAATGGACGCGCGCGTGATCAGGCAGCCGGCTCGAGCGCGTCAGTTGATGACGGCGTCGGCCAAGGCGGCGCGGGAGAGAACGTCGCGGGGCGACTGCGGCCACGCGGGCGACGGTGGCGGCACCGCCGGCCGCGGCGAGAACATGTTGCCCCCGCGCTCGGGCGTCGCCTCCCTCAGCGCCCACTCCTCGTGCACCAGCTTCGGCACCGCCTCCGCCGCCTGCCGCACGCGCGCCGGCGCCGGGCTTACTCTCTGGCCACCTCACGTCGCCACTCGACAACGTGGGCTCCCGCGGCCGGAGCCAGTGACCACTTAGCTGTCCTCAAGACGTTTCTAGACATTCTGCTACCATATCTGCATTTCGCTCTAAGAAAGCTACCAGCATGGCGGCCGAAACGTTGGCATTTGTGTCTAGGTTGAGGCGCTTCCGGACTGCCAAGTAGTTACAAAATCGTTACTCACCTTAGCATCGTTATTCATCAGCTTATTAGGGCTGACCTAGAGCACCACAACAGACGCACCTGCGAGAAGCGCTCGAGCGAGAAGGCCAGGTGCACGGTTGGCACGTTAGGCATGGGCTGTATGGTGGGCTTGGCGCGGGAGTCACGTGAGCGACGCGATCGGCGTGAGCTGCGCATAGTTCGTAAAGTTTATTTTATTTTTTTGTTTATATCTGAAAAATCTAATGGAATAAACGCAAGGAGAATATTTAAATTACAGGCAGTGGGTAGTATTTTATTATATTTAATTATTATACAAAATAAAATGCCCCGCGCAAGTACTGGAACTCAAGACTAGACAGTAGTACAGCCTGCCAGGAAAGTCACTCCGCATCGAATAGAGACTTTATATTCAAAACTATTTACAATGACACCAGTTGGATCACTTGGAAACAAGAGAAGGGTTAGCTTGCGGTGTATTGTCTAATGGTCGGTGCTTCGTTGCAAGCTGGAGCTCTTGCTACCAACATCATTTACATTGCAAACACTCTTACTTGCAACGTGCTACTGCGGAGACTTTCCTAGTGCACGTATTTGAGGAGGTCCATAACTAAAAGCAACATTTTCTTCACGGTAATTTTTTGGATAAAAGAGTAAAACATAATAGTTTAAATGGTTCTTTGGTCTGGTTCTATATACTATTTGACATCATGTATCATGGAATTAATGCATTTTTGTGAGTTTTATACCGGGAGAGGTTGTGCAAGACATCAACTGATGTCACTCTAGTGCCTCTTATCGGAAAGTACAGGTTCGATTCCCGACGGTGACAGGATTTTTGACAACAGCTAGATAGATAGGTCGAGTTCGAGTTCAGCCGCTGTCTAGTCGATAACTCTGGCGGCCGACAATCGGTAGTTTTCCGCTTATTCTCCCATCAAAATCATGTGAATGCCGGAGGAGCACCCTAAGACTGACCCCTTTCCTTTGTCTTGTTTGTCCTTTCCCCACCCGTACTGATGTACACTTACAAGTACATGCACTACACTACCACACACACCGGGACACCGATGGGGAGCTTGAGCGGGAACTGGGGCGGTGCCCGCTGGTGGGAGATACCAAGTTGGGGGTATCCCCATTAGTCGACGTTAGGCCGTTGCCGAATCTCAGCATCGGTCGGAGGAAAATCACTGACTTTTCCCGTGGAAAACATGCTCTACATTTACGGGACCTAATGACCGTAGCAGTTGACGTGCCCGGAATCACTAATCAATCAATCGAGTTTTCTGTGATGACTACGGCAGATTCCAAAAGAAAGAGCAGGTTTTCGTAACTACACTTGCAAAGCGGCAACGTGCCGCGTTCTGCGATGGACGTGGCGTGCCCGTGTGTGTGTGTGTGGGGGGGGGGAGGGGGCGCCCGACACTGCGCGACTTGCGCGAGGAGGCGGAGCGCGTGGAAGCGCGAGCGCGAGCGCGAGCGGGCGAGGTGGAGGACGTGGAGCCCTTGGAGCGGCCCCGACGACGAGCCCTTGGAGCGCGAACCCCGCCCGACGACGCCGGCGGCGACCGGCCCCCCGCCCCCGCCCGCGCCCGCGCCGCCGCGCCCGCCCGCGCCTTGTCTTCTTGCGGCCCCCTTGCTTGCCGGCCGCTCCTAGCGTTTGCACTGCGCGACGTGCACCGCGCACGCCCCGCTACGCACTCACGACTTCGCCCCGGCCGTTAACGCCTGCCTTCCGTTTATTCACGCAGGAGTCATTCCGTTCACTTCAGTCCGTCACATCGTTCCGTTCATATCATGGATTTACTTATTCCATTCATTTCACACATTCAATCATGTTACACATACTTTCACTTCACAAATTCATTCCATTGATTTCTGACATTTATTCCTTTAATTTCACTAATTCATTCCTTTCATTTGTGGAGTCGTTCATTTATTCATGGCAAATCCAAGAGTACATAATACAGACACAGGTACTAACACTAGAGTCGGATTTTTTTTCCGCGAATAAGCTGACTTGGACCACGCGTGCATGCACCCTGCATTTACCGGAGAGCAGAAACATTTTCTCGGTGGCATGTAATTTTATCAGGGAATCAGCATTTAGCTGGACCCTATTTTTGAAATGATGATGATAGTGAGAGGTGAGAGGACGACCCACACATACAGACAAACACGAATACACCGATGTCCGAGACGGGCTTCGAACCCTTTTAGTCCAAGACCGCTAGGGCACAACTGACCTAGAGATCTTGGCCATATGATCGACCACCAGGGCTGGATTATTATTATTATTATTATTATTATTATTATTATTATTATTATACGAAGAGATCGCAAGCATAATCAAACTAGAGGTTCCCCAACATTATTGAAGTAATGTACGTATGTATTGAAAATGTATTTGAAAATAAATTATAAACTCTTTGCGGTGTGAATCCGAAGAACCTACTTAGACTGTTATGGCAATAATCCATCTCTGAATAACACCCACGTTCATGGGAGGAAATGAAACTTCATTTCTTTAAAAACGTGACGATTGCTTTTCAGCTTCCAGACTTCCTTTTATTTTAATTGTTTGTGTAATAAGTTAAGAGAACTAAATATATTTTATGCGATATTGAGAAGGAAGAAAAGCTACATTTATTTGTACTCTTTTTCCTAATGAGACGCCTGCACAGACGGTGGTTTTCTGATTGATTGCTTTAATTGTTTGCTTCAAGTCGAGAGAACTTTCAAAAGAGATAGACCAAGAATCCCCCTTTGGTAGGCAACTCCAAAAAAATGGATAATGGAGACAACCTAAAACATCGTTTTATATTTTTCACCGGAGTACCCATTTTTAAATAAGAATCAAACATTCATTCATTCATTTCAAATTTTTATTAATTCATTCTAAAAACATTCGTGGTAATTACTATATTTCTCAAATATTTAAGCTAAATACTTCGGATCTAAGCGAACAAAAATAATTTTTTTCGTCAGCAGATAAATAAATGATGGTTATATATTATTTTGTATACACTTAACATTAATATATACCGAAATCTAAGTAATAACACGATCAATACATATTTTAAAAAGGCTTCTTTTGAAAGACTTGTGATAGACTTAAACGTGTGGAAGACTCTCATTGACATTTGTAAAGACAAGAGCCAGTAAAGCACGTGACACATTCGTGATTAATTATACCCTCTTCGTCGCGGGGACAAAAGCATCCTTGCGAGATAGCCTAATTTGAAACTGGTTGGCGCCTGTGTGCCACATGATGACGCATGAGCCAAGAACTGTCTGGTGGTGCAAATACGGCGCAGTATACGAAGCAAACTTAAGTACAGGGACTGTTTTAGAGATAAAAAAGGAAAGCGTAAAAATAATATAAAATATGTTTTATTATCCAGGAACAAACATTGTTATTGCTGGTATTAAAATATTCTATAAAAGAATCTTCGTAATTGGAAAATTTTATAATGTTTTAAATATTTATGATGAAGATGGGTTTTCAGGACTTTTGA
Organism: Gryllus bimaculatus; assembly: GCA_017312745.1. Lineage (NCBI taxonomy): Eukaryota > Metazoa > Arthropoda > Insecta > Orthoptera > Gryllidae > Gryllus > Gryllus bimaculatus. Next base: position 112,705 of record BOPP01000217.1, read on the forward strand.
ATGGTTTGTCCAATATTGATATTCACTATGTCCTGTGCTATGCTTTCGCCAAGGAGATCATTTTTCCCAGGACAGGGGAACAATATACAGATTTAGCCAGCAGAAGGGGACGCTGTACTATGTGCTCACTTCGAGGCAACTAGGCTGTTGTTGTGGTATCATAATAATTCACAATCAGCTTGTTTCATAATGATTTCTGCTCGTGAAAATGGAGGGGTCTTACTTCTCTATGTCCTAATCCGTTTACTGTGGTAATTTGCGTTTACCTTCTATTATGTGAAGGACATAGAACGCTCATGAAGGGTGAATAATGATAATGATCGTTGTAACAATGTGCAGATCAAGGTTGTACAAGAAGACAAGGGCGCAACAACCATGTGGTGCCTTGTGCAGGAATAGAACCCTCAAGATCAAGATATACGTACTTGAATGTAGCTCCAAGTCCCTGATTTTTTCAAGCCATTGTATTATAATCTACTCAATTTCTTTCGGGAAATTCTATGTTTACTCCTGACTCCTGCTTTAACTTCGTTTACACGCATTTGTTATTAAACGTTGACGCAACACAAGTTTGTTAGGTTATTTACACAACTTTGAGTACGTCAGCGATTTGGTTGAAGCCTTTCAGAAGACTTACGAGTATTACAACTCAATAATAATAATAATAATAACTCGAACCTAGACAACATAATTTTTCTCTTGCCTTCTTCCTAATCCATAATCGTGGCATGAAAACTCCAAATTAGATGTCGAAAAATTTTATTCGATCCTTTCGAAATCTCATCTAAAGATTGATCGAAGTTCTCCTGTTAATTAAGTTATTATATATGCACTAGTATTTTTGTAGTACTAAAATATTTATAACTTACCTTTGGAGGCTCCTCGAGATTTCCGGGCCCCAGTTGCTTCGAATTTAATATCCTGAAGCAAAAACGTCAATGTAGTTGATTTTGCCATTGAAAAACAATGATTTGTTTTTAAAGAAAGTATTGTAATGCTGTATTGGAGAATGATATTTCGACTGAAAAAACTCATACTGTGAATCTCTTTTATCGAAAAAGTGGATAAATCGTGTTCCTACATGTAGTAATTTACTTTTTCTAACACGTTGTGCAGTCATACGAATCGTAATCCACTTTTGCGGATCTTTGAAACCGAGTCTGACAGTCTGCCTCTGGTTAACAATAGCCCCTAACCCATTCAGACGATTTTCTCCCAAAATGATATTCTACAATCGATATGGCTGAACTCAGCGACTTTGAAGAAGATATTTTCATTTGGGGGGTTTTTACAAGAAGACTCATCGACATTTACAAAATTCTCTCAATAATGGCTCCATTTTTTTGGATACATTTTTTCTCGCAAAGAGCAAAGGACTATTAAAAAATTGTTCAGGTGTCATTTTCGTTGAACACTGCATTTTATTAAATTGCAAAAGTTCAACATTTCTTCTGTGTCTTACTACAACTTTAATACTGAAGATAAATATAGATTTTTTATGAAATCTAGAAGACTAAATAGAACTTTAAAATATTATTAATACCATACTTAAAGAAATGGTACAAGTCTCATTTTCGTTGATCTCTGAATTTTCGACAATTGCAAATTTAGAAATAAGGCGAGGAAACATGTGCTATTTTAGAAGCATAGTTTCTTGAAGAACTCTATTTTAAAACTGTCTTGAAATTAGGTCAATGAAAATTTCTGAATATTGGAAATGGAAAGTGTGATGCCGGTGCGGTGGTGTGGGTAACGTGAATAGTGTGCTAAACCCAAGAACCCGAGTTCAAATCCCAACGTGATGTGAAAAATTGCAGCTTGGAAATTGAATTTAATACGGTAGAAGACGTCGCGACCTTGAGGCTCTGGGTGGCAGGCAGCGCCATGTCGCCGTCGTCGATGGACCACGTGTACTCGGCGGGGCCATCGCTCCAGAGCGGCTGGCGCAGCGGCACGGAGAAGCGGGCCAGCGTGGAGCGCGACAGCAGCGAGCCCCGCCCCTCCAGCACAGACGGCCCGCCCAGCGACTGCGCACCACGCCCCCCCCACCCCCGCGTGCCTCGCTCTCTCTATTCCGAGGGCGTTGGCGCCACCGCCCTAAGGCCGCTTGCCCACGCCGCGGCAGAAGTGCGAACGTCAATCATCAGGGCTCTTCGCCGACCCTCCGGCGACGACGGACGAAGGGACCGCAGCAGGTACCCGCTTCGGTCCCTTTGTCCGTCGTCGGCGAAGAGCTCTGATGATTGACGTTCGCGCGCTTCTGCCGTGGCGTGGGCAAGCGGCCTAAGAGGCCTCGTGGGCGGCGCACTGGCCTCCCGTGGACCATTCGGGGTCGGTTCCCGGTCGGGGACAAAATAGTTCGTTTCTTTTAGAATGTCTTAATTTCTGTAAAAGTGTGCGAATGAAAGCTCATGAACGCGGAGTTTGCCAGTTACGGTGAAATGAATACGTTATGCTCGCCATATATCTGTTACCCCTCTCTCTAGCGTGGGAATTATATTAGATGCAGGCATGGGGAAAACCGTTAGCTGACCGGAAAAGTCGGACAGTCGACTCAAAATATCAAATACACGTTGGAATATTCACTATCACTACCACAACCACTTGCAAAGGGTTCTGAACAAAACCAAAAATTTTCAGAGTGAAAATTTGCAATGAGTTAGATAGATCCGTACTTCATAAGCGAAAAATTTACAGTGACTTGCGTTACCGCAACATTTCACACCCAATAAATACACGGTTCCGTACAATTGACACGGAGGATAATGATTCTTCACGCATATACTTCACAAAATACATACACGTCACGCCTTGGTAACAATTATGAAAATTTCGGCGAGGGGAATTCAGTATTATGAATTTCAGTCTTGTATAACGATGTCAACTTACCCGCAAAGCACTAACGCTCGGTTCTTCTTTCACAGAAAGACCTGATTCAGTCGATGTTCCTTTCTTCAAGCTCTTTGCTGCTGACTTCTTTGATTTCTTCCTGGATTTTCTGACTGACTTACTCTTTGATTTTTTCGTCGACTTTTTCCTTTTTTCTTTTACGGATTTCTTCTTTGAGGGTCGAGCCCGCGATAATATCTAGAACATAGCATTATGTTAATACTTATGATAGATGAAGTAAAAATTAAATATTTTTTTACTTATACGAAATAAATAAATGTAACATTACTTAAGTGAAGAGAAACAAAAATACGAGAAAGGTAAAATTCTCATCGACTTAAATTTCTCGTATCCTGTATTTCGTGATAGAGATATTTTTAATTTACTACACTGTTACAACCAGACATTTTCTATATGAGGGGCTATTGGTGCAGTCTCCAGCTGACTTTATATTTTATTACGTAATTTTAAACTGTCACATTTACGGATAAATACTTCATTATTTACAGTGTATGGCTTCTGGATGTGAGAGTGGAAGTTTCAAAAGTCTTCCGACACAATTTTTATAAGTTAAGAAATATTGAACATGTAAACACTTAATATAGCACAGGCTCAGGGTTTTGATGTGAGTTGATTTCTTTAAATCCTTTAATATATTATTAAGAAAGTATCATTTTACTAGCACATGTAGAGTGAACGGTCAAACAACAAATCACGACAAAAATCAATAAAGAACATTGCGTCTAGCTGATTACGGAGTAACGCAAAATAGGCATTGTATGCTTGCAACATATCTACTGCATGAACTGGGGATAGGTAAGGAAGGGTGCTACGCGATAGGACAATAATCACCGATATACATGTTTGTCGTTTGATAACATTTGCGCAACTACAATAGGCAATGACATTCATAATTCTTTTTGCGCCAAGTGAGCAGAAAATTACTGTCTTTTATAATGCTGTATTACCTCTGTTTAGGAGAACAACTGAGGTAGATAAAAATAAACGAATAAAGACGAAGGGATGAAGTCCGAAACTCCTTCGGACACGGATGCAAACTAAGGAGAAGTGTTTGAGATAACTTAAAGAAATGTTAATCGCAACGTTAGTAGTGTAATGGTAGTATGTAAGAGTATCAAGGGGCGTTACGGAGAGCAGACAGGGAGCGTGAAGGAGCATGAAAGGAACATGCGGAAGGTTGAGAGGAGCGTGAGGGAAGAGTGTAAAAAACGTGGGGTGTAAGGGAGAGTGTGGGGAGCATGGGGTGACCTTGGGGGGGGGGAGCGTGGGAGTAGCATGAAACCAATATTGGCCGGAAGCGTAAAAAACACACGGGAAAGCGTGAAGGAACGTATGGGTGAGCATGGAGAGTAGCGTGGGAGCAGCCTGAGAAATTGCGAAGCGGGAGCGTGTAAAAGAGGTGCGGAGGAAGCACGAGAGGGAGCGTGGGGGAACGTGGTATGCCCTTGAGGAGGGGCGTAGGAGCAGAATCAGAGGATTGGGAATCGGAAGCGCGTAAAAAAAGACGTAGGGAGGAAGCGTGAGAAGAGCATTGGGGAACGTAGAGGGGTTTGGGGAGGGGCGTGGGAGCAGTATAAGGGGATTGTGAAGTAAAAGCGTTTAAATGGTGCCTCAAGGAAGCGTGTGGGATGTGAGGGAAGATTGGAGGGAAGCGTGGGAACAGAATGAGGGGATTGTGAAGTAGTATCCTGTAAAGGGCATTTGTAGGAATAGCGTGAGAGGGGGAGCGTTGGGGGAGCTTGGGGCGAGCGTGAGGAGAGCGTGGGGAGAGCGTGGGGCGTGCGAGGGGAAATGTGGTGTGCCCTTGGGGGGAACGTGGAGCCAGCCTGAAGGAAATTGCGGAAAGCGTCAGCGTGTAGATGGGGAATGGGGCAGCGCGGGGGGGGGCGGGCGTTGGAAGAGCGCGTGTTAGAGCGCGGGGCGGGGGGGGCGACGCCACCCGCGTGTACATGAGGCGCACTTCGGGGCAGGAGCGCAGCGTGTCGCGGAGCGCCGTGAGGTCGGCGGCGGGCGCCTCCACGCGCACGGGCTCCTCGTGCAGCTGGATCATGGGCTTCCAGGTGGCCGGCTGCGTCGAGAAGCGCGTAAGGATGCGCTCCTTCTCGGGCGGGTCGGCCACGCCCTGCCCACACGCACACGCGCACGCTCACACGCCGCCGTTGCCTTTGACCAAAGCCTCTTTAACATCTTCATTTCCTATATGTTGCCGGTCTCGATGGCCGAGGTGGCTATGAGCGTGCACCGACTCAGTCTCCGGTCCGAAGGGTCGCGATTTCGAGTCTCATCATGAACATGGTTGTCCTTATGTCTTTTATGAATGTGTTGTCGCGCGACCCCAGATCAGAGGAGTCCCCAAGTGTGTGGTGTCTAGTGTATGGTCCAAAATACGTCCCATCGGTTTGTACAAGTTAACAGCCTGGCGGCCGTAGGAAAAAATAATACTATCTGTTCAATTCATTTATTTTACAGAGATTTTAATGAAATATTACCAGATTTGGGTTAGGGCAAAGGCAGGTAGGGATCTAATGTTATTCGAAGCTCCCTCTTATTTTTATTAGCATTGTCTAATTTAGTATTTGGATTTTTCCTCTTTGACTAAAAGGCAGACGCAAAATACTTTCTGCACAAGTGGCCAGCAACGCGGTCAGTAAGGTCTCGGAGGTTGGAAGCAGATGTTAGAAACATTGAGAAGAAAGATACAATTCAACGTGGCGTTTTTAAAGAGAGACATTAAAATCTATAAAAGTATTGTGTTATCTATATATTTACTAAAACAGTTTGTACGTGGCGGATTAAAAGTTCAATTTGTTTTAGTATTCAATCATTGTTAACTTACAAGAAACGTCCAGCCAGTTAAGATGCTTCCAAAAGAGTTTGAACAGTTATTAAAATCCAATTTTTGTTTTTATTGGATAAAATATTTGTTCCACCCTTTCTTCAACACTTCGAAAACCGTACTTTTTACATTGTAATTTTTTACCATATTTCTGTATAGTATTTTTCGAATTAAAAATACTTCATAATAATGATTATGTATAATTTGGGGGAAAATTTGAAGATGATAGTGCGCTGGTGAAGGTGAAGAAACATATATTCATCTAACCCCCAGATGCGATTAAATGAAGATGGATGTATTCAATATATGTATTAAGTAAAAGTATTGAAAATTATGTGAAACAAGACCATAATGCTCGTTTTATATTCAGTATATCCTTCTCTGCAATAAAATTATTTTGTGAGAGCACTTGTGTTCTAGAAGAAGTTAAATACCGAAAATAATGTCATCAATTAAATTTTTGATTTGAAATGGTATTTAATCATTTCAAACAAGCTTGATAATTACGCCCTTCAACAGGGCACAAAAATAGGCCAACTATAATTTGCTCTTAAGAAAAATTAGGTCTTTGAATAATTGTTTCCTTTTCTGTACCTCTTCTTGTCTCTTTTACAAAGAATCAGATTATATCTTCCTGTATAATGATACAACAACTCAGTGTCTCAGCACTTTATTTTCTTTCATTGAGTCGTCTCACGCCCTTCGAATATTTCATAAAAGTAATTTTTCCCCATAATATTTTATCTAGATTAATATAATTTTTTCATTTTTATTATGTTTCTGATACAAATTCCAACTACGAGAAGTTATCTCAAATGTAGTTTCACGAATAAACTGCATAAAAGAGAGTATTGAATCATTAGAATTTACGACAGAATAGGAGACATCTACAAAGCACAAAGCATTTTATAAATATGTAAGTGATTTTATTTTTTAGAATTTCAAAGCACATGCAACTGTGAATGATGTGAGGAGTGAGATTAAAATTGTTAGTGTATAGAAACTAATGCGTATTATGTTATGCAATGTAAATCACAACATTCAGCAGAAGAAAGATATTAACAAAACGTCTGGAATAATCAGATTCATCCCAGTCGCAAAGCGTTTGCATTTTTAGCCCCTGCACAATACGAACCTCAAAACCTCTAGGTGGATCGTACATGTAATCTTCTTCACTGTCGAAAAATTCACTGGGTGCAGGCGTCTTCCGACCTTTCGATCGCCTTCCCTTGGATTTTCGTCCCTTTGACTTGCGGCCTTTCGACTTCCTGCCCTTGGAAGCCCTGCCTTTCACCTCCTTAGTTTTTTTGACCGTCGAGGACGATCGCTGTTCACTCTTCTTCCGTTTGCCTGCAAAGTTCGTCAAGGTTTGGAAAATACTCGTATCAGATTAATTACAGGCACTTTAACAAAGTACATGGTACTTTGGCACTTAAACAAAGTACAAAAATATGGAACATATAAATAACACATTCACGTGAATATTTTTTTAAAATTACACTCTTTATCATCCATTTATTCTCCAACTCACAAAATTTACATACCAGGGTTTTCAAATCTCCAGTTCAGGAAATGAAATTTTAACATGCAATGTGTTCTAAATGCTCGTAATGAAACATTTAATGTAAACATTTCCTCTTAATTAAGGGAGATAAAATTGAAGTCGGATTTTCCAATTACATCGATTATATGGAGAGAAGGGTATTCCGTTTCGACGTGAAATGTGTAAATTCACATTTATTTAGAATGACAGGTAGTACGCAAAAACTGTGAACTAAAGTTCTGTCTATCAATTTCTAAAATTCTCAATAATAATTTTAGAAACGATGCATATTTAAATACATAATATGTTATTAAACTGAAGATGAATTTCGTTTATATGTTCTAGGGATATTACGCAATTCAAGAATTAATGGTAAAGCAGTGGTAGAATAATAAATATGCTTAAGTGAAAAACAAATAAAAACATGATGAATTTATTATATTTCTATATATTAAAATATAAGGTATAAAAATTAATTGTTTTCCAGTAGAAAAAGTTAAATTATATTTAATATTATTCTTAGTTATGTGTCCAATTTTGAAACATAAATTGCACTCGTTATTATAAATAAATCCTTTCCTGGGTTATTTGAAAAAAAGAAGAAAAAATAGCCGGCATTTTCTGCGTGCCTACAGGCGACAAAGTTGTTAATCCGCCTCCGCGCTTGGCGCGTTTATTTGCACATTTCAGATAAATGAGATTATTTTTGGATAGAGGGAAACTTTATTTCTGTAACAATTTGTAAGCAAATGATAATTGGTCAATAATAATTTAAAATGAGAAGAGATGAATTAACTAATATCTTTTATAATTTCAAAAACTCTTTATCTCAAAATGACTTCTGAGACACCCTGCGTTACTGACTTTTACTATTACTATGATTATTAATTACTATGAAACTCTATTCTTATCTTCATTTGTAATGTAATATCCACAACAATTTAAATCTAAAAGCACGAGCCATTCTTCAATTTTTTCAGTAATATAATTGACTAAATGTAATACAAATTATGTTATTTAGATTGCGTTGGCAGAATATTTCAGTTGTAGCTTGAAAACAAAAATTGGAGTAGGGACTTTTGAAGTATTTGAACTTTGAATTGTTGAATTTTGAATTAATAAATAACTTTGCAAATAAATAACACTTCAATATAGATCATAGTTTCTGATTTGAATTCCCAGTATTTCGCGATATTGTTATGTTCAAATGAGAATGATTGTAAGGTTCACTAAACCTATATTAAAATTCATAGGGAATATTTCTTGGTTTGTTTTACAAGGAAATATTACAGGGAATAAAGAGGGCCCCAGCATGAATCTTGCCATGCTAACTTCATTTCTCTATCATAGGCAACGAAAGGATGAAGGATGAGTTGTAATTTTTGACGAAACTGGAATTTTTCAAACTTCCCTTTCTTTACTTTAAGAAAAAAAGGTAAGAATTTTAGGATGAAACACGCGCCAACGTGTTTTTGAAGGTTTTTGTAGTACTTTCCTGTGTTCTTATTACTTTTCATCCGTTGAGCGCAGTATAGAGTAGAATTATTGGATTGGGTTAAAAAATTTGAAGTCGACATTTCGGTGATATCATCGGTTTCGAAAGTTTCTTAAGACAAAAATGAAGTATTTTTACAATGATATCTGTACTGATGGTGGTATTTTTTGGTTCTATGCGTTTTTATTATGGGAAGTATCGAATTACATACGCACGATATCATTAAGAATGTGGTCGGTTATAAACTTCAATGTCATCCATTATTTGTTATACGATTAACACAGGGAATATGCCGGAATAGTTTCCCAACAAACGAGCCACGGATAGAGCGCAATCTTTCCTTCTTCTTCCTTGTTCTTTCGTCAGTCTTTCCTTACACAGATTCACATGCACTACACTACCGCTCATGTCTGGAGCTTGAAGTTTGTCCCAGCTGGGGAGATACCAGGTTGGGGAAAATCCCTGCAACTCGATGTAGGTGGGCGCCAGATCTCACCATCAATTGGGGGAAGATCACCGCCACCTTCCTTGATAGAAACGTGCTCTACACTTACGGGACTAATGCCCTTAACAGTTGACGCGCCCGGAATATTAATGATCAATATCATTGATTCAATGAGTAATCAATGAATCAATCAATCAACCCCACACGAGATGTCTTTGCGTTGGGGACGGACCTTTCTTGGAGAGCGGGACGGAGTCGCGGGGCTCCACGTCGACGGCGGGAGCGTCGCCGGCGTCGTCGGCGTCGTCCCCGCGCCCGTGCAGGCCGGCGGGGGTGGAGGGCGGCGCCGGCGGCACCTGGGCACGCCCGGCTTTGCAACCCTCCGCGAAAGGCGTTCACGCTACTTGTTTACTCTAGGCTTGCTCAAGCTGATTGGAGTGCAGCCCTGTGTTTAAATCACGTACGAAATTTTTGCATCTCTTGAATACCTGAAGAAAGAGTTCAATGGCACGGTTCCCAGTAAATAAACAAAGGAATAAATAGTACAGTTGGAGTTCTGTGTGCAGAGGAAAATTCACTAATAGGAATAATATTTGGTGAGGTTCGCGGTCGCGATGTATTGTTTGGATGTGTGCTTTGAAAATAATTGTACCAACATGAGATTTGTTCCTTTTGTAATTGCCGTCTGCTCTACAAGCATGGATTAGTAGCGGGGATGTAGAAGTTGTTCTCCTAATGTAAATATAAGTGGTTCCTGTTGTTGTCGTAGGGAAAAAGTAAACAAGTACTCGGTAGTGGTTCGTGTCAGATTTGTCCGACCCATTACATCTTTTGGGGGTAAACAAGAGCGTTTGTAGTACCTACAACCCAGTAGGTAAATTGTCATCAAAGAAATTAGCCGGTTTCTGATTTTCTTCCGGAAATTGGGTTCATGGTTGCCCTCATCTTGAAACTTTGTGCGTAAACGTGCTGAGAGTCGGCCCTGTACAGGGTACGTTCTTGGCGAGACAAATTTGACTCTCGCCAGAACAATGTTGAGCCGGACATGGACCTGGGGAGCGAACCAAACTCTGCTGAAAACACACGTGGCAATAAGACGAACGGACAAAATTCATCGACTGTACACGCCTTCCCAATATTGTTAAACACAGTGTAGACGCCTTCGGAATATTGTTAAACACATGACACACAAACACTTTCTGGTAAAGTTGTCACGTCTGAGGGCGTGTGAGCATCATACGAAGTACTCCGAATATGTATATTAATAATTTCCAATGCGCACAGAAATTGAAACAAAATGCAGTCTTCCACCATACGGTGTCTCTGGTTTCACAGGAACTCGCCAAAAATCCAAAATTAATCAATTTCATATTTGACTGAAAAATGCAAATATTTGATTGTGTTATTCTGCCCATACTGAGGTTTAGGAACTGAATGCTCATTTGGGTCGCTGCTTATGACTCATCTCGCATGCGACAGCAAGGCTTAAAGGAAGATGCCGTCCGTTGCTATTCTCATGTTGCAGTGGAAAACGGTAATTTTTATGTTATTATTGGTGTGTTAAGTTCTGTATATTTACATTGTATTACCGTAGCAGTAGAAAAGGGCGACGGACCGCGCGCGTATTTCCTATCCTTCCATGTCCTATCCTCACCCCTTAATTACACACACACACACACACAAAACTAAGTGCACTACACTATCAAACATGCTGGGAGACCAGTTGGGAGCTTAGCACTTGTTAGGATAGGGATTGATAAGAGATATCTGGTTGGGCAAGCCCTCGCAAGCCGACGTGCGGGATCCGGCCCGAGGTCGGGGTAAGGATTTCACCAGCTAGCGGGGAAATGTTACCGCCACCTCTCACAATAAAAACATACTATTCTTACGGTACTAATAGCCTTAGCAGTAGATGCAGTCGTAGACTTCCGCGCCCAGAGTCATGTGCATGATCTTGTCTGTCCGGGTGACGCCGGGTCGAAGGCTGTGTTGTCTACGTTTCAACCATCTTGTCGTGGGCTGGTCGGCATACCAACCCTGAGGAAGACCACGACAAGATGGTCGAAACGTCGGCAACAGGGCCTTCGACGCGGCGTCACCCGGACGGCCAAGATCATGCACAACCTCAGCAGCAGACGTCGCCGGAAGCACCAATCAATGAATCTCCTTCAGTTCGGATTGAAAGCCGTCGTATGAGGCGAGCACCTGTCGCGAGCGCGGGCGCGCCGTGTGCATGCGGCGCGTGGGCGGCGGCAGCGACGGCGTCTGCGGCTCCACGGGCGGCTGGCGCAGCACCGGGTCCAGCAGCGGCAGCTCCAGCTCCACGGTGAACAGGTGCTGCACCTTCTGCGCGCGGGCGAAGCAAACGGTCATGCGCAGGGAAACCTCAAGTGACCACAGGAGAACCGTGTAGGAGAGAAGAAGCGGGCCAGTGCTGATGCACTAAGCAGTTCATTGGCAGATAAGCCCCAGCCGTAATCGTTGGCTGCGAAAGGGCAGCTAGGAAGTGGAATTTTACCGCTGCCACCGCCCCTTAAAAGCAGCCGTAGATGAACCGCATATATTGAGTCAGCAGTCTATTAACTGCTCTGTGATTTCAGTGACCTCCAGGGTAGGGCACCTAGCGTTAGGCACATCCTTACACGTTTTCAGGTGCACAAGCACACTGGCAAGCCAGCATCAGGATGCAAAACTTTTAACAACTACCTGGGGCCGCTTCGCTTACCCGAAGGTTACAGATGTGCTGGTGGATACTGAAGTCTCTTAGGGTCTTTTGCAAGCACCGGGTCGAGACCCTTGCTTAATTTCCTTGATTATCATGCGTTCACGAGGAATTCGCAACCCAACTGGGATCACCTTGGTTGTTACATCCGGAGACACGGAATCATCTTTTTGATATCAATATACCACCGACAAACTTGGCCCCCGATTAAAAGTTTCTAATTTCACACAAAGCTGATGAACCACGTAAGTCTCGTGCAGTTAGCTCGTATTGAATTTCCGGTATCGTCCAGAAAATGCAGCCGTTGCTGAACCGCATTGGAAAAACAGTCTCCCCTGTTTATTTGTTAACTCGCGGTTACTAAGGCTGTTGGAAAAATCTTACAATCATGCATTTATTTCAGTATCATTCATATTTTTGAAAACACGACGATAATGCTCCAGTAATGCTTTCCTATGTGACGCATATCTGTATCCATGCGTGTTTCTTACCAGTTCTGGGAAAGGAAACAATCTGAAAAGATTGTTGCCCACGTGGCGCGTCCTGTTGGAAAAGTTCTCACGTGCGAGTAATCGCGTAATATTTCGACACTCTTATCGCAGCAGTTATTTAGAATTCTCTCCCGGTTATTTATTCACTTTTGTTTCTTTCCTGCTTTGCTTGACATGCTCAGGAGTTCGTCGTCAGTAACTAAGCTGACTCCAGCTCAAAAGGAAAATCACAAGTGTTACTGCCATTGTAAGTCCACAGACATAAGAAAGGGAACGACAAAAAGGTGCAAATAAGATGCGCTTATTGTCGGAAGAAAAAAACAGGTTCGTGCAACATTAGTGTTTATGAGTCAAGAGTCTCAGTAAGGAATACTCAGGAAATAGTGTATTCGTATGCAATAACTGTAGTTTAGAGGGAGCATGTTGTAGCTCATCATTCATTAATATCTCTGAAAGTTTTAATTTTGTGAAATAATTTGTTTCTTTAATAAATTATTACAATATTTATATTTACTAAATAAATTTGCTTTGTAATATTTATCTATTTCATGGATTTGATTTTATTCTTTACACTTTGTATGCTATTATAAATAGAAATGTTCTATTAGCTAGCCATCATTAGGCAATATTACATCTATAAACACGTTATGTAACTCAATAAGATGAACATCGTAATATTAATTAATTAATTTGATCCATAATAAAATAATAAATGCATTATCGGTTTTAAATAACATCTAACACGCGAGGAACAGCCTGAGTAATGACGGATGGAACAACGGATAGCCGCCCTACCCATTTGTAGTGCAGTTGTTTTATTGTAATGTTGAGAGAACTGAAAATTCATATTCACATGAACAAATGAACTTCCGGTGGGTTGTAGTTGTGACATAAAATTTAATCGCAGAACCATAATTATTATATCAATTTGATGTTAGTATCATCAGGTATCGGTATCATAAAGTGACGTCATCACTTCTGTAAAGTGACTGCTGAGGTTCTGTGTAGATTTTTCTGATACTCTTTTTATTGGTTCAAATGTTGAAATACAGAATGATTCACACGTGATGAACAATCACGAACGATGTTTATTTCATGAGTCATGATTATAGAGCCGTTTCCTTTTTGCAGTTTACCAATAGACAGCAAGACAATTGAACTTAATTAGAAATTATAAAAAGATGAAATATCATAGCGCTCGTGTTTTAACATATTTTGAGAAAAGGATGGCGAAGTAATATCCTGCAGCCTTACACTATCTGATTATGCATTGCAGCAGGTAGTGGTAAAACTCAAGGTCTCAAGAATGACGAGAAACGAGAATTCACTGCATTTCCGACACTCATAATAAAGTTACGCAATTACTGTTCCTTCTGTTAATTCCGAAGACCAATAAAAAGCTTCTATGAGATGTGGGGTTATATACTATACATTTTTCGTTTTACATCAGTTAACCGTTAATTTAGGACAAATTCTTATTTCATTCGTGATATCCTCTATTAATACAAACTTGAAAATTAAGGTTTCAATAGTCGAATATCTTCAATTAAATAATTATTTTTTAATACTAACATTCTTTTATTTCCAGAAATCAATGATATAAAAATTATCGATATACTGACTTCTCAAGCTGTGACAAGCATTTGCCTAAGCTCACTTCTAAAATTCTAGAGAAAAAAATTACGCTGTGTAACTGCAAGATTTATCTGAGGAATAAATTAGATTCTAGAACACAAAACGCGGATTTGGGGATACCAATTGAAAATAATGGGTATTGCAGGGGAGTAAATTTGATTTGGAAAGCCAAATGATTAAATTCATCAAAAGTAACGGTGTATTGTCATTAAGTGTAATGATATTCTGGTCAAGCTTAGAGCATATCTCAGTTGCCTTGTTATTTTCATATTACAAGTGATTTTCGAAGAGACACTCTTTTAATAATATAATACGTAAAGTACATACTGACGACAACACGTTTTTAATCAGAACTTTTGTCTTTTAACCTTTATTATATTACATACGCAATCTTTAGAAAGTTCTCTCACGTGTTTAGCTCGTGCTTGGCTTTGAAACAGTGCGTTCTAATGCGATTTGGCCATAGCAGCGGGCGCCGAATTATACTTCTAAAGTCGCAATCTCCAAAAGTAGACTTCTGCATCTCTGCACTCTAAGAATCGCTATTTGGCACAGAAGGTCAGAATCGAATAGTGTTTCGAATGTGTAAAATTAAATCGAGTATTTTGCAATCCTTCGAGTTTCAGTTACTATATTTGTTCATAAACGTTTAGCAAAATTAGAAGTTTCTTTGCGCACAGTACCGGGGAGTGTTTGGGGAGAAAAGTAGTTCATACCTTTCCATTAGAAGTTACATTATAGTATTTTTAAGTTGGAAGAATGTTATAACTTATTATATTCAATTTAGAAGATTTACAGAGTGTGAAATGTTTGCATGCGTACACTGGTACCTCAATAAATAAACTGTACGAGTATTACTAAATAACCTGCTTCAATATTACTAAGCGGAATATGTCTCACCAAAGTTCATTATGAATTATCATTTCAACGATTTATTTGTAGAAGTGTGCATTAATAGCAAACTAACTCAATATATCCTTGAGTACTGCTTTAGGCCCACACTGCGTTGGGTATGCCGCGTCGAGCCATTTCTGTGGAGAAGTAATTGTACCAAATGAACGTCTAGGTGGAAGTGGATAGGAAAAGCGTGTTGAAAAGTAGCACAAAAGGAAAGGATGCAGAGAACACTATGCGTTGAAATTTGGCGAGGCTCATTTACGTGAGCATTCACGATTTTCCGTAGCACTTCTGACCTTCTGCCAAAAGCAGAGAGCAAAGTTCTCCATTTCCAGATCTACGTTGGTAACCACCCGTTTGTAATCATCCTCAGATAAGGGACATAAAACTATTAGCGAAGACCCCAGTGTCAACAGAGCTATTTGAGATTGCGAGAATCTCCTTCTATATCTCGCGATTCCGCAATGCTTCACAGTCTCATTATTTTCCCATTCTTTTCTGAGCGTTCGCAGGATAACAATTCCAAGAATGTTAACTTGTTATTTGTGAAAGGTACTATAAACAACTAAGTTAATTAATTGAATAACTATGAAGTAGATATTACAAATATTTTTCCACTAAATGATTTGGAAACTTTGCGTTAGTAAGACTCAAAATTGTTTTATGTTAAATGCTTAGATGAGCTATATAATGCCGCGTGAACATTCTTTAAGAGAATTTGAATTACATTGGCTATCTTTAATCAGATGATTTGTTTAAAGACTGAAGTGATAAATTCAGCTTCCTTAATCAAATTTGATACACATTATACACAATGAATAGATACTATTCATAATGTCTGGATTAATTACTTTGTAACATAAATATTGTTCTGCAAAAGCATTTTTTCGGTATCAGGGAACCCCAAATGTATCATTCCGTTCAAACCTCGAAATCTATTTTCTGATGAGTTACATAACTTTCTCTATTTTATGTATATTACTCTGCATATACGTACTATGTATACGAGAAAGTACAAGTAGGGGGAAGATGATCACAAATTATAGAATGGCTTGAATAAATGCAATTAATGTGCCATTCAACAAGTAATTGTCAAGAATCCAGCCACCTTACGGGTATTGAGAAGGATACGCCAATTTTACTTAAAAATATCTCATTACTAAATTCGTTACGAAAAATGTGATGTGTCGGATAATTTATACCATGGATCACAGAGTGCCGAGAACATAAAAATACAGGAAGACAATTACAGCGTCCAAGATTACCACAAAAATTCTAATATATACATTGTAAACCAAATTCATTAAACTTAAAAGGAGATCAACATATTTAAGATAATTTAAAACTTCATGTAACGTAGAAGTCATTTATTTAACTGTCGTAGAACAGTTGTTACCTTCAAAGCTATCAATATGACTAATTCTTAATGTCATATTGAAACTCCAGTATACTCTGAGGTGAAAAAAGTCGTCGGACAGCAATATGAAAATACACCGGTGGCTGTAGTATCGCGAACAAAAGATATAAAGGAGCATCGCATTGGCAGAGCTTTCATTTATACTCAAGTGGGTTCATTTGAAAATGTTTCTGACGTGATTGTGGCCGCTCGACGGGAATTATCAGACTGAACGCGTAATGGTAGTTGGAGCTAGTTGACGCATGGGACATTTCATTTCGGAAATCGTTAGGGAATTCTATATTCCGCGATCAACAGTGTCAAGACTGTGCTGAGAACACATAATTTCAGTCATAACCTCTCACCATGACCAACATAGTGGTCGAAGATATTCATCTTATGTCCGAGAGCAGTGGCGTTTGTATAGAGTTATCAATGCTGACAGACAAGCAACTGCGTTAAATAATTGCCGAAATCAGTGTCTGGTGTTGTACGACGAACGTATCCGTTACGACAGCACGGCGAAATTTGTCATTCATAGGCTACGGCAGCAGAAGACTGACCCGAGTGCCTTTCATAAGAGTACATCCCCTGCCACGCCTCTCCTGGGCTCGTGACCTTATTGGTTGGACTCTAGACGACTGAAAAACCGTGGCTTGGTCAGATGAGATCCGATTTTAATTGGTTAGAGCATATGGTAGGGATCGAGTTTAGCGCAGACCCAAACGAAACCATGGACCCAAGTTGTCAACAAAGCACTGTGCAAACAGATTGTGGCTCCATAATGGTGTGGTCTGTTTTTAGATAGAATGGGCTGGTTCTTCTGGTCTAACCGATTAGATCATTGCCTGGAAATTTTTATGTTTAGCTATTTGGAGACCATTCGCAGCCATTCACCGACTTCATGTTTTTTAACATTGGAATTTTTATGGATGACAATATGCCTGTCTCCAGGCCATAATTTTTCGCGATTGGTTTGAAAAACATTCGGGATAATTTGAGAGAATGATTTCGACACTAAGATCGCAGGACATGAATCCCATCGAACATATACGGGACATAATCGAGAGAACAATTTGTTCACAAATACCTGTACCAGAAACATTTTCGCATGTATGGGTGACTATATAGGCATCATGGCTCAGTATGTCTGCAGGGGACTTCCAACGACTTGTTGAGCCCATGCCACGTTGAGTTACTGCACTTCGCCGCGCAAAAGGACGTTTGATACGATATTAGGATGTATCCCACGACTTTTGTTACCTCAGTGTATATCACTGTGTGTAAAGTGTATTATATTGTAATAATGTCATTATATTTCATTTAACGTAACGGTCACGAGATGGTACGAGATGGGGGACACTGTCATCCAATCTGGAGAATCAATATCAAAGATGTAAGTCGTAACAAAGCACTCGATTGAATGACAGTGTCTGTGTCTGTCCGTTTGTCTGTCTGTCTGTCTCGCTCTCTCTCTCTCTCTCTCTCTCTCTCTTGCTTTGGATAACTGTTATTGTTTATTTATAGAATATTATAAAATTATTTAATTGCATTCGTAATAGAATATTGTTTTTTATGCAATCTCCTTATCACTAGATATTATTTTAACACCCTTTGTCGTAATTTTGTATTGTACGTAAGAGGTTAAATGATTTGTAAATTTTGTAAACGTTGCTGCAAATGCCAAGAAGACCCTAACAGCGCAGGACAGGAGATTGAAGCACGTTCTTGAAACAGACAGAGAGGGAACGTGAGGCGAGGCGCCGAGCGCCTGCGCGGTGAGCTGCGCGCGAGAGCGTACCCGGCCGTTGAACTCCTCCTCCGGGGGCTCCGGGAGGCCCATGATGCGCAGGACGCAGGCGACCAGAGCGCCGCGGGTGGCGCCGTGCAGCGCATCCGACATGCTCCTGCGCCCACGCCACACAACAACACTCCTTCCATTTACTTATGCTACATATTCATTGATTTGCGAGTCTGGGAGCGTCAACGGCAAACGCTATTAGTCCTGTAAGTGCAATGCATGGGAGCTGGTGGTGATTTTCCCTGCTGGATGGAAATATCCGGAGTACTTCTACACGTCGGCTTGCTGGCCTTTCTCCAAGCAGGTGTCTCGAAGAAGGTGTCTCCCAGCAGCGGGGCACAGCCCCAGACAGGACGTGCTCTAATCTCGCGACGGGTTTCAAGTATGTGCCGTAGAGTAGCGTATATAAGTGTGTAACTAAGAGGTGAGGATAGGGCAAGGATGAGGAAGGAAAGATCGCGCGCCTGTTTTAGGGTACTGCTCCGGGCCTTGCCAGGTGTTGATCGGAGAAACCACGGAAAACTGTAAGAGCAGCCGGCCGCCAGAATTCTGCAGCGGCTTAACTCGACCTACCTATGTAGCTAGTGACGAAAATCCTGCCACCTTCGGAACTCGAACCCTCGGACCTTCCTGTCAGAGGCACTGCAGTGATATCAATTGATGACCTGAGCTACTTAAGCTAGTAAGAATCGTTATAGTATGTCATAAATTCATTGGACCAGGAAGCGTGTTACCTTGGTAGCCCGCCACATGTCTGAGATTGGATTTTGCTATTATGCTATATTTTATTCCTGGAATTCAGGGTGGACTGCAAGACGAGTCTCACTCTTTACGAATTCTCTCTTTCATTGTAACGTTCAAAATGGTCCCACATTATTCAATGCCCAGATATTTGCAAGTTTTACCAGGCTCAGGATCTTGAATCACAGTGTGCATATCAACTTCAGTGCTCTCTGACGTTGTCACTTTGCCTCTATTTAAATTGAATTTTACACACTTGTCAATACCAAACTTCAAGCAAATGTCATAGCTTAAGTCATTTATGTCACACAGCATTTGGAAGAGAACCGTTTCATTCATCGCAAACACTAAGATCATTAATGTAAAAACAGTGTGAT
>BOPP01000217.1:135512-167182 GCA_017312745.1 Gryllus bimaculatus
GGGGGCGGCGGTCGCCTGGCCGCGTCGGTGGCGCAGCGTCCCAGGCGACGTTGATAATAACGGCCATAACTCTAATTGACTGCGATTCGCGTCTGTCTGCGCCCGGTCTGCTAACGTCATTACGCGCGGCCTGGCGACCCCCGTCCGGCTTCGCCCTCGCCGCGCCCTCCGGCCTCGGCCCGTCGCCCTCTTCCGCGCCCCGCGAGCGCACGTCGCCGCCGAAGAACACGCGGGGCGGAGGGGGCGATCACGAGTGGACAGTGGGAGCTATTCAGAGTAATTGTTAATATTTAGTATTTTGGAATTCACGGGACAGATCACGACGTTCCTTTCCAAATCGGGACAAATGATTGGGGAGGGAATGTCAAGGGACGATAACGCATGAGAGACCTTCCTATTCCTACCCTTTCCTAATATATTTAACTCGTCAGTATTTTGCACTTGTTATGCCCCGCATCTATCTCTCTGTCTCTTTTTTTTGTGAATGCTATTTTTTACTACTTACAGTTAATTTTTTACAGTTCCCTGCACTCACTATCGTCGCATTGCCATTTGCGAGAGTTGGGCTTAGAGACTTTGGAGGTACTACCGTGACCATCACATCACTAAAAATTAAATGGAAGATATATTTGACAAACCAACAAACATTGTTAACAAAAAGAGTTTACTCAAATAACCCACAAGCAAAGTAGTCGGGACTCCATACAATCGTAAGAAGAAAAAGAAGAAGAAGAAAAAGAAGAAGAAGAAGAAGAAGAAGAAGAAAAAAAGAAGAAAAAGAAGAAGAAAAAAAGAAGAAAAAGAAGAAGAAAAAGAAGAAGAAAAGGAAGAAGAAGAAGAAGAAGAAGAAAAAGAAGAAAAAGAAAAAGAGAAAGAAGATGAAGAGGAAAGAGAAGCATTTGATGATTCTCCAGGAAGATACACAACTCCTCCTTCACCTTCGTACCAATACTACTCAATGAAGTGAACTGTTCAATATGGGGATTAAATGTAATATTATTTACTTATTTCCAAAATTGATTGTTAGATAATTAACTTTGCATTTTCACTCACTCTGGTGCGGAAGACGCATCATAATGTAGCTATTCTTCTCAATTAATGAATATTCGATTTACGGGTTGTTTGAAAGGCCCTACCAATTTTGAGAGTAGGAGTCTACCTGTATTGAATTCAACTTGTTAAAACCTTATCCTACTAATGAACATTTTTAGAACATAACCTGTAGATAAATGAAACATTCTCGTCAAAACACATTTCAAATATAACAAAACAATCTTCTAATAAATACATATATCAAATAAAACTTAAGTTTTGTGTGTTTGTAAAGGATATGACTTGAACAATATTTATTTTTCAAAATAGCAATTTGTAGACAGACAAAATTTGGAATGAAATTTCTATATGAGAAAGAACAATGTGATAATTGGCTGATTCAGAAAACACTTAAACAGGTGTGAAATCTGTTTTTAATACCTATTCGGTATTAAATACTAATATTTGTTAACATATTTCACTACAGATACAGGAAAATGGTAAGTCCCTTTCAATTGTCAGCGTCCTAAACATTAGGATAGATCGCAGGAGCAATGGGGCAAAACACGTCTCTAACAATCAGCCTGCACAGTAAAAATATTATGACGTTTAGTGGAAGAAGAAACGTGACACCAAAATTACAGTAAAGTTTTTTAGGGCTCCAGTAAACTTTATATGAAGATGAGGAGGCTATGCGTGACATTAGAGCTTGGAGCTTCGTGACTTGAAGCGTCATTGCCAAGTTTTCCAACTGAGATTTTTAGTACTGCAGACACACATTGAACTCGTAAACATACGCGGGAAGTGTGGCTTCTATCCTTCGAGGCGAGGTAAATTTGGCCCTTCCGCCGGAAATACGTTTATTAGTGCAACGCCAAAACAGTTAAAAACTGTTTTTGATGTACTATGGAGAGAAGTGTTTGTTATAGAATGCTGTAAAATGTTGTGGAGTGGCCGATTTGTCGGAATTTTCTTGTCGATAGTATTATCGCATTTTAGGTATGTTATTTACTAATGTCACAATGTATTTGAAATTTGAATAGTAATAATAATAAAAGTCATAATACTAATTATTATTATTATTATTATTATTATTATTATTATTATTATTATTATTATTATTATTACTATTATTAAAAGAATACAACATAACTTTTGAGTTTCAATTTGTTTAAATTTTGTATTAAATTTTGAATGGAAATATGTCTGCCAAACCCTGGCGTGTAAACCATGCCTTTCCGGTCCCCTGTAGTTCGAGAGGTGCGAGTGCCTCGGCCGTAGGTGATAATGAACTTGACGGCCAAGTTCGCAGGCCACGTGTTCGGCGAGCATCACGCGACCTGCTGGAGCGACGCGGCGGCCGTTTCCAGCCCCAAGAGGGCGGAGACAATGCGTTCGCGTCATTGCGTTATTATGTAGTTAAGGAAGAGGGGAGTGTGGTCGCCACTCCTCGCTTGGGTCAAGTCTCAACTAGAGCGATAGTGGACCCCTGCACTTACATAATTTCGAACATTTTAAACTCACTGTGACAACCGCGTAGGTGACCATTCTTTTACTGATGCCAGCGATGCATAGACTAGACTGGCATTTATTTTTACTAAGTTGGAATTGTTTCATTGCCTCACTCAATGGCATATTTAAAATTTGAAAAAATAAGGAAAATAAAAAAAATTAGGCTATTAAACAAAATTCACCTGTGACACCGAGCACTTGACATTTAGAGTACTAATTTCTTTCAGACTCTTAGAGTACACACCACGTGTTAGAGAACTTTTTTCTAAATTTAGAAACTGAATTTATCCACTTTGTAGTTACCAGGGCACTTAAAAAAGTGTTTTTCGGCCGGAAGTTAGCAGTTTTTTCGCGCAGCATTTCGTGACTTTCTACTCCGTAGCGAGAACGCAAAAGCAGCCGACTAAAAGGAAGGAGAGCAAGGAGCAGAATGAGCGAAACGAGCAATGAAAGGAGGAGCAAAGTAGTGCAGCGAGAGAAAGGAATGGGTGCAGTGGAAAGAGCAGATGAAACGCTCGATGAACGTGAGAAACAGATAGAGGGGAAAGGGCTGGAAGGGTGAGTCGAGATGATGTTTGAGCAAGGCGGCCATATAAGCCTAATAGTGCGTGCGGGAGAGGGCTTAATAAATAAATACTCGGACAATGCAGAGTAATGAGTTAATTAGGTATAAGGTGTAATAATAGTTAATAATAATAACGATAATATTAATAATAATAATAATAATAATAATAATAATAATAATAATAATAATAATAATAATAATAATGAATTGACCATACTTTTGGCGGGCTGCTTGGCATTATCAGACAACGCCTATCTTGGAAGGCACAACCAGCCCGCAATATTTACACATCAAGAACTTCCTGTTAAACACGGGTTGCTTGACTCTTCACGCCGTATTACAAACATTGTCCAGCCCCTGGATTGGAATCAAAGAACCATGGGATGGTCTGGGACCGATTTGTTATCGTGGACAAAGCAGTAGAATACAACAGGCCTGATATCTACCACATTGATAAATCCAATTAAACAGACTCTACAATTGATATTGCAATATCTCTGACCCATAACATCAGGAAAACTGAATTAGAGGAGATCGGGAAGTATATGGAATGCAACTGAAACAGATCAACGGTTGGAGAAAGCTCTCATAAATCCCTTGGTAATTTCAACGTAAGGAATAATGTCGACAAATTTTAAATAGAATTTGAGAAATTTGGAACTGCCAATGAAATTTCAAGCTGTTGGACAAAAGGTAGTCTTACTTCAGACATGTCTCATTTGTTAGAAGATTTACATTAAGCTCAAGTGGGATAAGAAGAATAAGGTGAACTCTCATACGAGCAGAATCTGGTTCTAAGACACCAAAAAAACAGATTCCTTATGCCCAGAGAAACATCTGCTCGTTCTGAAATATTAATGTATTTTTTTAAAAATATTATTTGTTCATGGAATTTTTTTCCACTGGAGATCTTTGGAATTTCGAACAATGTAGGAGTACATTGTAATACGGCATACCGATTGAAGTAGTTCTTTACTTACTGATTCAATGGTAATTAAGCATCGAACATTTCAGAGACAGGGAATATTTTAAAGGAAATTAATTATTATATTAAAAGTCCGTTGAACGTTATGGTAATTCTTCTTTGCCAGAGGGACTTGGAAACCAAAAAATTCATTTCAACGGACGTCCATTATCATATAGTTTTGTTAACTTTCGAATAACTGATATAGTTTGGTTGGTTCTATGGATGTTACGATTTTTTTAGTGATTTAGTAGCATGGTAATTAAAGTAAATTAAATCCATATGAATTCCACAGAACTGGAACCTTATTTTTTCATAAACATGTATTTTGAAAATGTATAAATATGTCAGTTTCGTGAAGTATTAAAAATGTATTACAAAACTAAAATTGAACCATAATTTCACGAAGTTTCGTAATTATTAGAATTATCTCTAAGACACCTCCTTACGTCTGATTCTCCAAGATTACAAATATTTAATTAGACAATAAAATATAATAATATATCTCTACATAAATGAACCTATGCATATAAATGCACATGAATCCACATTAATATTCCGGCCAATAAAAATTCTCAACATAAATGCGAGATAAGGATATTCAACAATCGGATTGGAAAGTTGTAGAAGTAAAGGATCTCACTTCAGTGTATCAAGTGAATAGCAAACGTGCCTGAGAGAAGTTACGTCTAATGCCATTTACAATACTTTACTGCTAATTAGTACGCAAGTCACTCACGACATTTCAATTAGAATAAGCTTTTCAAGGTGGTGTTTGTTTACGCGTTGTGTGTAAGCGCTGGATATCAGGCCAACAATTTAATGAGAGGAAATTTGGAACTTGAACGGAAATTTCCACTCCATTTCATTTTAATGCACACATATTTGAATAGAAAATATTATGTTAAAAAAAAACAAAAATATAATTAAGTTGACATTTATGTTTCATAATCAAATAACACAACTTTACAGCATCGATTTTTAATTTTATGTCATTTATACCAAATACAAATCTCTAGATATCCTTAACCAAGCTTTTTACCACAACGACACACAGCAGTGGTCATCAGTGGTTGTTCGATTCATTGATCGAAAGAGAGTAAAATAACAATTTGTATTATTCTCGTGAGTTGTTGCTTTCATATTTATTTCAAAGAAAGAAAAATTTACCTTCCCAGAGGTAGTCCCAGTATTCCAATATTAAGAGTTAATTAATGAATAACTAATTATCTTCATTGTGACAAAATTTCTACACCGGTTCAAAAGTTTTCTGGCTCTGTATTCATAAGAATGACCTGCTTAAACTCTGAACTATCTGCATTTGAAAAGTAATTTAAGTTTTTTTCATTTCTATAAATAAAAAGTGTTTGTGAAGGTAGAATACATTTAAATGTAAAAATGATAAATATATTTGCTTTTAATGAGTAGTTGTGAGCGCCATCTTACTTTTCAATTCAATTCGCTTCGATTCTGCGATGTATCAGAAGCGGCAGTCTGTCATTTTGATTAGATTGTTAGGTGAAACGCGGTAGTTTTGTTTCCTAACACATTTAAACATTCATATTCCCCATTTTAATTTGGAAGATATTCCAGGCGCTGTTTTAGAAACTGAAAGTGGTGCAAGTTGTGACTTGTTGCATGTGAAAACCAAGATAAAGTAAGAGAAAGAATAGCAAGATTTTCAACATTAGCGTCAACATTAGACAATTGAGAAATAAATGAAACTGCTTTATGTTGACATTTGCCAAAGAAAGATCTCAGACGTAGAAGAACTTGTAGGTTTGGGAGACCTTGTCAGCAGTAGTAAAATGTATTGAACAATCGGTATCGAAAGCAATTAAAAGTTTTAAACTTATTCTGCAGTCAGCACCGACCAGGTTGCATCAAGATCAAGAAATTCAAGTTAGACATCGGCCCCTTTCAACTTTTTATGAAGGATAGAAATTAGAAATAATAATATTCATTCAATATTCAGATTTCCCGTAAATGAAAAAATGTAATTAAAAAATAAGAATACTTTAATTGAACAGTGATTTCGTATGTGTTATTTAACTTGTTTGTGTATGTTCCTTATGAAGTTTGTCATTTGTTTTAGAAGTTTAATAAATAGTTTGAAGTTCACATGGCTCCTTAACGGCTGGCGGCTGTTAATTCATTAACGGTCAGCGGTCGTAAAGATTGCTTTTTTATTCCTCCGTTGGGTTGCGTTATGCATATATATTTACAGGTCAGTGTTAGAAAAATGTTTTTTGAATAAATAGAAATAACAAATGTACTCGGCTCCACTATCGCTCCGTCTCGCAGTTAACCTTCCGGCGTCGTCTTTAAAGACTAATTTCGAGGACTTGTTACATGAATAACTATTAACGTTCGCTGAACTATATTAACGTCAGCTGCGATGGCAGCAAACTTCATTTATTATTTCGTTAGTTCGATGCCATGGAACTGAGATTGGGATTATTTACATGAAAAACAAAATAGTTGTTAACGCCGTTGTTGTTTTAAAGCAAATAACTTACACACTTGAAGTCTGTAAGCTGAGTCCGTTATTTGAGATATTGGCCATGTGCCATTCAATACTTTCCGAAAAACAGTATCACAAAAAATACAGTATATAAGAAATACTCTATCTTGGACTGGGAATACTCATCCGCCATCTTTAGCTACAACGCCTTTCTTTAGATTGTTCTTAACGGGCGGAGGATTGTCAAATACATAATGGTCGCTCACCGCCAAAAGTGGATATTTGTTCCTGTGATTTGTTGAGACTTAATAACAGAACAATATTAAGTAAAATATTTTTTTTACTGCAAAAACACTTTATGCGTATCGCAAAGAGCCAATTCCTTTACGAGTTCTTGTCAACATTTCTATCAAATCAAATATGTTCAGTTTGAGCCTCCGTGCAATATTGCAATGTATAATGCAAGTTTCGCTTTCGGGTTTGTTGTAGATGTATAATCGATAAAACACGACTAGATACACGTATTCTGCTTCATTTCTACTTTAGTTTAAATGCGATGAGTGGAATGAAGAAAATCTGCCACTCCAATATGAGATGGTGAGTTTTTCCAGATACTGGTGAGTTTATAAGCGTATTTTACGAGTGCACTATACAGCTCCTCAGTTCTCCGTGGCATCGTTTAGAAATTCCTTTGAGAGTAGTCTCGTTGTTTTGTTTCTTTAACAACATATGAGTGATTCATTGCAGATTCATTTGACAATAGGTTCTAGGGGTACCAACATCTAATTTTTAAGCGCTACAATTCTGTTCCCTTTTAGAGAAGCGGCATCAATGATAATTATATCGGAACATCGATGTCTTTATAAAATCATCAACGTATTTAACATCGATTTTTTAAGCTGATGAATTTTCAACATCGATGTTTTGTGTACAATGTTTTTAAAACCATAGTGGTGGATATTATTAAAATGAAAAAAGTTCACCATGAAAAATTCTATCGTAATTTTCAGATATACATAAATTGATTATTCTTCAGACGAAACTGACCAAGGGTGACAATAAAAAATAGAGTTTTCGTCAATGAAGAAGCCTCTGTTATTATTTAATTATCGATTCAGATAATCCAAGTTTTGTTCATTGTCCTGATATTTTTTTTTGAATTCGTCTTGCCAGTTAAATCTCAACTAAAATATTAATAAATGATACCACTTTCAAATTAAATCCCTTGGTGTGAACTTCAATGATTACTATCCAGTTTTAGAATCGTTGATGAGAACATCGTTAACAAACGTTAAATAACATCGATGGTTTTGCGTAGATGTTTTAATTTTGAGCAATGATGTTTAGAAACATCGATGTTTTGTTGATAAGGTGACCATACTTTGAAAACACAAGAACAGGACTTTTTTACTACTTTGTTACGATAAAAGGGGCAAAAGACGTTAAATACTACTTTTTTATTACAAATATTTAGGTTTGGGAATTAAGATGAAATAAATACATAAGTACGTATAACTTTCATTATGTAGTAGCATTCAATTCACGCCAACTAAAGAATCCCTTAGAAATGAAAAAAAAATCTAATTTGTTTAATTTGCATTTTCATTCATTACGAAGGCTAGTATTTCTCAGTAATACGGGACCTTATTTGTCACCTTATTTGTTGGCGATGTCCCAACCCTATTCCCGACCACTGGTGACCAGGATCCTCGCGAAGCCGTTATGAAAGACCGGGAGGGGGGGAACGATACGCGACAGCGGCGCGGCGCGGCGCGGCGCGGAGTGGGTTGCGGAGGCGGTCGCCAGGGCGCAGCACCCACCGAGCACGGGTTGCCGTGCAGGCGCAGCGCCAGCAGGTGGCGCAGCCCGCTCAGCGCCTCGAGCACCGCCAGCAGCTGCGCGATGTCGTTGTCGCCCAGGTCGAGCGAGCGCAGCTGCGTCGCAGCGCTCGCCGACAGCAGCTGCAGGTTGCTGGCTGCAACCACAGCGCGCAACCGGGTTGGGCGGGGCGAAATCAGGCCCGGCGGTTAACGCCTGGTGGGTAGCTATACCCACACGAAAAAATTCCAGTTCGAGTGGGTTAAATACCCACTCGAAATTTCGGGCAAAAGAAATATTCCATAAACATCCAATTTCAGAAATGAACGACGTTTTCCGGTTTTGAATCAACTCAAACCTTTTTGCGATCAACTATGTTTCAAGATCGGGCACAACAACAGGCGACATGACCGACCAAAATAGTTTGCAAAAATTGTTTATATAAGAAAATTCGAAATGCAGTGGTATTTTTGCGAAATGTGATAACAATTTGATGAGAATTTAATGATAAACGTAACAGTTTGAAAAACTCTGTTTTGTATTTTCTCCTTCAGGTACGTTTTTGGTGGGCGATGAAGGTGGGACGTGGGATTCCCACCGGGGTCAACTACCACTCGGACGCCCAACAGCCGGCCCTGGGCGAAAGGGCAATTTTCTTTAAAGTCGAGTACGGGGACAAATTGACGTGTGAAACGAAGCTCGCAGAAGCTTAGCTTACGTAGCACAATCCAAATAAATCCTACGAATACTCTGAGGAAAGTTACCTTTGTCAATTTCGTGGATTTTTATTCGTTAATTAGGATTCTTCAAACTAAGGAAGTCGGAAATGAGGCAACTATGTAAATGTGGATTAATTGTGTTCCATGGAGGTGCTAATTAATACTTGCCAAGTTGTGGCGTTCGACTCGCTAGAGGGGTGAAGTCCTCGACATTCCCCGGCAATTCGCACCCTCACAAGCGGGATAATGTTACAGTTAGACATGCTGCATATTTTCCAAAGCACCTACACCAAGTATTAAATTCGAAGTGTTCAGGCATTCGTTATTAATACCTCTTTCGATTGATTGGTTGATCGATTGACTTGTTTCCGGGCACATCAACTGCTGAGGACATTCGTCCCGTTAGTGTAGGGAGTGTTTTTTTCATGGAAGGCGATGTCATTCCCCTCTGATTCGTGAGGTCAGATGCCGACCTCAGGTCGTCTTTTGGGTGATTTCCTCACTTTCTTGTATATGCCCCAGTGGCGAACCGCCCTAATTGGGATACGCTCTGAGCTCCACACTGGTCAATTCAGATATATGGTAAAGAAGTGCATGTAAGTTGTGTGTGTGTGTGTGTGTGTGTGAGTGTATAAGGGGAGAAAGAGAGACGATAGCGCAAGTAAGAGGAAGGAAAATCGCGTGCGGTCCATGGCCAGTTTTTTAGGATACTGCTGCGGTATTCACCGTCATTGTTCGGAGATACCACGTAAAACGACCGATCTGAGCAGCCGGACGCCAGAATTCTTAAGACAGCGCTGAATTCAATCTATCTGTGTAGCTAGTATCGAAAATACACCACCGTCGGGGCGCAAACCCTTGGACCTTCCGGTTAGTGTCGTTGCCAAGGCGGCTACTCTGTGCTAACTTACTCAACCGACATACCTCTTTTGATTTTGATATCAAAACGAAAGTATCGATCCTGAGGTTATCACAGCCCTACAAATTACATTGCACAGCGTAGGTCTGAGAAATTACATTCTTTGCGGAACGGAGATAAAACAATGATTATACCCCATTTTGGCGAGCTCAATTCATTCCCTAGACATTTTTTGTATTACGTTGTGTGCATTAACATGAGATTTTTTTTTAGAAAAAAACAAAGATTTTAAGCACGTTTTTCAGTGCGTGTCTCAATGAAGATCATAAAACACATCAGTTATTTCGCGAGCGTAGAGTACCCCGACAGATATGTAGTTATATTTCATTAAAATCGGTGAAGATTTAATGCAGAGGTTCCCCTGTTCCCCCTGCCTGTCATCAGTCATATCATATTTTCATAATCAGCACCCCATCAAGAGCATTCATTCAACCACCTATTCATTCCAGATAGAACCACAAAAGTTGGCCTCCTACATCCTTAAATGCAGTATACATTAAATTTAATGTCCATTCATGATCATTTCTTTGATGCAAATTTACATTAAAGTAAAGCACTTTCTGATCTGTAGTTTCTTAACGAATTGTGATATTCAAAGACTTACGCAATTTCGAACTAGTTGTCATTTTTCATCGTGGGGTTTATCTTTTCGGTTTTCATTCACGCCATTCACGGCTGCCATCTACTATCTTCGCCTAAGGGACGACGTAGAGACAGTGTAGTTACCTCACGGGGAACTACACTGCCAGAAATTTCTGCATTGAATTAATGAAAAGTACATTAATGTAATAGTAATGAACGCACATGACATTTCACGCACACAAGTACATTAGGATGCAATAGTAAAATCTTTATGATCATATTTGAGAGGAATGAATGAGTGATCCTGATGGACTGATGATTAAGAATACATGATATGAACGATGAAAGGCAGGGGAAACGGGAGAACATCGACATTAAATATTCATTGATTTTAATTTAAGCATTAAATTTAATGTACAGCAATAATAAGCTCTTTTTAATCTTCGAGGTGCATTCGGTATACATTAGATTTAATGACATTTCTGACGGTGTACCGCTTTCCTGGCGACATTTCACAGGGAAAAGCTCCCTCGTGCTCACCGAACATCACGCCGAGGTAGTCCGTAGACCAATTTTGGTTCTGTGCCTG
Organism: Gryllus bimaculatus; assembly: GCA_017312745.1. Taxonomy (NCBI): domain Eukaryota; kingdom Metazoa; phylum Arthropoda; class Insecta; order Orthoptera; family Gryllidae; genus Gryllus; species Gryllus bimaculatus. The sequence goes on from BOPP01000217.1 coordinate 146,677, forward strand.
TTCCCTTGGCAGCTCCTGACCTCTGGGTGCTTGTACTATTGATCTGAGAGACGATTTCTAGTAAAATAACCAACTGATGTAAAAGAGTGGGTTGCAAGTTACTGAGGCCTAAACGCTGCTTCCAGCGTATGTGGTTGCAATATGATCGTAAAATGTAATGGGTACAGTATAGAAACTCTTGATTCCAGAACATATGACAATGAAAGTATTATTATTTAAAGAAATGGACTATTAATAGATTTGCATCACACGCATCATTCTTTTACTAGCAATGGAAAATGAACTTTCAAAATAAACACAGTAAAATGAGGTTAAATTTTTTTATTAGAGAGAATGTTAATTCATGAAATGAATAACGTACGTATATCGCCGTCGTTGGAGATAACGTGTCGTATCCTGAGTTAAAATGTTATACTTGTATGTCTTGAGATTGACTCCATCTTCCCTAGTAAACCGTAACTTTAAACGAAATTGAAAGTTGTTCCGAATAGTAAAGTCAGCTTGTGCTTCTATTTTTCTCAGAAAGAGCCATTCTGTCGATTCATACTTTCCTTTTCGGTTTGACTTCGCTTATGCAACTAATTTAACGACAGCAGTACGCCGTTCCTACACAATTTGTCTAAGGTTCATTAATTTAACGCTTACTGTTCAAGACAAAACACCTGATAAATCAATTTGAATATCATACTTCGCGCAGTCCATAAAGTAACGTCGCGCAGTCAGCTACTCGCCCAAATTAGTGATTACAGTATTCGCTTTCTACTTTCCCAGTGCGCAAAACATGTAATCACCATGGCTAAGGAAAGAGATGAGATTGGTCAACCATCTCTTTCCTGAAATATCCCAATCCTTGTTTAATTGCTATTCTGAATTTTTAATGTTATCTTTATTTGTTAAGACTGCATGTAAAGTAACCAGAGTTTGAATTATACGTATTAAATTTGCATCGCCTGGAGTTCGGCCAGATCGATCGAGGAATATCAATTACAGAGAAAGTTGTCTGAGCGGTTTAGGCGCTAGTGTTAACCATGGGTGGACGGACGAACGGACGGACCGACAATCTTACGGGCAGACGAACAGACGTACGTTTTGATGAAATTTTTCGGTATCTAGGACCCACAAATGTGTATTCTGGCTACACGTGTTAGAAGAAGTCATGTACCAAGATTTGTTCACTTTTCGATATCAGTGCCCCACAATATGAGTTTTTATGAAAAATCACTTTCCGCTGTAGTATTCCCCTTTCTACTTATGATGTAAGTACGGACTAATATGGCGAGAGTGTAGAACTAGTGGTTCTAAAACAGCGCGAAGTTTCTCGCACGTAGTTTCACAGAAAATCACGCAAAATGTACTCACATTTTCGAAAAATTGTTCTTGACTTGTTTCAAAATCTATCTTTAAGGAACAGAATTCATTAGGATAAGAAAAATCTATCTTTAACATTTCAGTTGCAAGAAATCTACGAAAAATTAACTTTTACAATTTTCGAAAAATTAGTGTTTTCAAGGAACATGACATCTGCACTATTCTTCAAAATGTTCTTCACACTATCCAAAAAGATCAAAATTTAATGAAAACGATGGAGCCGACTTTTGAAAAATTTGAAAATGTCCCAGGGGCTTCATATAAAGAACCCACCAATATCCATTGTTCACACACGGATAGACAGACGTCCTGCAGACGGACGGACGGACGGACGGACGTTTCGCCCTCATTCGATTTTTCGTATCAAGGTCCCGCAAACTATAGATTTTGGCTACACCACGTAGGAGAATTTTTTGATTTAGCAACTGAATTTATCCACTTTTCCCTACTAATGCACTGTAATAAGAGTTTTTCTACAAAAGTTCGCATTTTTCGCGCAGAATTACTATCTCTCTACTCCGTAGCAAGAAAGTAAATTGAGAGGGCGCACAAATATGCTTTGGCATTTCAAGAACAACTGCAATATCTATCAATCGACGTAAGAGGTAGAATCTAGCCAATTACAGCCCGAAAATTTGCGGAAGATATTTTCATTATTTAGAAATCATAGTCTCACCATTTTTAATATCATTCATTTTTGATGGGAGAATATCTGGCACGATCGTATCGTAATCTATTTCATGGTCGATGAAATTGAATTATGTTACTAATGTTACTAATAGCATCTTCTTCCCATGAAGACATGTTTCTCACTCTGCAGGTGATTGCATCTAAATATACAAAACAACCAAATTTTCTCTTTTACGTGAAGATCACTCTGAGGGCTATCACTTGAGAAATCATTGTATATTTAGACTGCAGTCCCGTAGTCCTGCAGTGCAACGGTTTTTTAAAGTCGTCTCGGCCTATCACAATGAGACCAGGTACATTTTTAATCTTTATAATCAACAGGATATTAAATGAAACATAAACTACGTAAGAAAGGTTTATTCAATTGAAAGAGCTCGGAGAAACATTACAAAAATTATTACGCAATGTTATACATGATGCATTTCACAAAACATAGTTCGCATTTAAGAAACTTGTAACGATGTCTATTACATTAACATCCTATCAAAAATAATAAGATATATTTTTAATGAACTTAAATACACTATTTATATTGTTGTGCACTGATCCAGATAGGTTGTACGTTTTACTTGTGAGATGGCAAAGAAATCGAACGTTTGAAACAGGGTGAGGTGGGAACGATTAAACAAAAATCAGGGGTTGGCAATGCGGTGTGTCGAGGTAGAAAGGTGCCCAGGAGGTCGGCGCGCGGAAGACAAAATGCCTCGGCAGGGCCAGGGGGCGGAGCGGTGGACGAGGACGGAGCCGCCACACGGGTGCGGCGCGCCGGGTTGCGTCGCCAGCAAAGGCGAGGGGCAGCCGACAACGGCGCCGACCGAGGGGTGGCACGCGGGGCGACATAGGGCGGTGGAGGCGGAAGCTGCCGGGCTGGGAACCCACACCTGCCGCCGCCCCCCTGGCCCCCGCGCGCCCGCGCTGTTTAAATTATGCTCGCAGTGGGCGTGGGGCAGGGGGCGGGCGGCGGGCGGGGAGGAGGCAGGGGGCGGGAGAAAGGAAGGGGGGAGGGGGGGGGAACGCGACCGTACGCCGCCGCCTCGCGCACGCACCTGCCGCCCCGCAGCCCAACGCGCGCTGACCACGCGTCGCGCGGCTCCACTTGCCTCGTTGTCCCCCGCGCAGCCGAGGTGGTTTATGTTTATTAACGCCATCGCACATAATCAGCTAAATAAAGGACGTGGTTGTAGGTGAAAACCCAAGGCGATAGCGTAGGTTTACAACGCCACTGGGCTGTCATTTGTGCTGAAGCAGTGTGTCGTTCATACTTTTTGTAATTCAACATTCTATTAATAAAAAATCATCTAAATAGAAAACACGTCGTGGAATATGATATTTTCCGCTTCAACTCTACGATTGATTGATTGTTAGTGCTTCGGGCGCGCCAACCACTGAGGTCATTAGTTCCGTATAGTTGTAGTAATTATTTCTCCTCGGAGGTGGCGTGGATCTTCCTGGCTAATGGCGAAGATTGGCGCCGACTAACTTTCGGTTAGGGCGGGTTCCAAGCACATATCTGGGGCACCACCCGAGCCGGGACAAGCTCTAAGCTCCCGACCGGTTCTCTCCAGCATGTGTGGTAGTGTATGTGAAATGTGTGTGTGTAGTAAGGGGGATAACAGTACAAGAGAGGAAGGAAAGATCGCGTGCGTCCGAGGCCCGTTTGTTAGGGCACTGCTCGGCATTCGCCTGTATCATCCGAAAAAAAAACACGGAAACTATCGATCAGATCAGCCGTTCCCAAAATTCTCTCGAGAAGCGGCTGAATTCGACCCAGCTAACAAGCTGGTCTTTGAGCGTCGGTACTGAATCCTAGGACCTCCCGATAAAAGGATCTGCGGTGACAGTCAATGATGCTCTGAGCCACCTCTTCCGGTTCAAATCAGGGGGTCGATTAATCTTATGGACGCTGAATTTAGTAGAGCTACATTCGATGTTCTGTCGATATAACAGTACTATAATGAAAAAAAATAAATAACACACTGACGATATGCATTTCGTTTCAAACATTTACTCTCTGTCCATTTTTGGAGAGCCAACGAAGATCTGGTTGTACGATGAAGTTACATTTTTATGTTCCTTTCAGTTCAATACTAAATCTCTTATCCAAATACTTCTCCAATGCTAAATATATTCCAATACCACTTCTCTTTTTTCAAATTATCTTCTAGTTCTGGAAAATTCACGATAAACAATGTTGGGATCAAAGGACATTCTTATCTCACACTTTTGTTGGTCCAAAAACCTAATCTTCCGTCCTACACACCCCCATACCTCATCGTGTTTCTAAGTAATTCTCTTTCAACCTATCCATCACATTTCCAAATATTCCAAAAATCTCCCATATTTTCTATCTATATAAAATATACGAATAATATATTTATTTGTCTTGAACTTTATAATGTGGGAACGCCACCAAAGTCTCACTTTTGGTAGTTCGAAAAAACCTTACTACACCCTCGCCTTGTTGCATCTTGCTTCTAAGTAAGCCGCTCTCAGCATATCTAGCCACCACTTTCTCCCGTATCTCAACAATCAATGCACCACTCTCCCACTTATCCCAAATTTTTCCATAATCTCTCACATTTTATATTAGTCAAAGGACACATTCAAATCAATGAAACATACTAAGTGTTCTATTCTTTCGATGGACTACTCACATTGTAAAATTTGAGACATTATATATTACTAGTCAAATGCTTTCTCTTGTTTTGTTGTTAGGAAAACTGGTCCGTGCGGGCGGCCGTCCGAAGGGTTCTTTTCTCAGCCGCTCCCTTCCTTACGCGCGCGTGCCGTGTCCTTTCCTCGTTGCCCATTATAGCGCACTCGCATTCACATGCCGCACCAGGCCGTCGTGTGAAAGGGCCGACAGCGTGCCCTAGGTCGAAGTCCCTTCGCCCCAGGGAGCGCCGCCCCCGCCCTCTCATCTGATCGGCCCTTTTCGATTGCTTGAATATGTCGCCCTCCCTGTTCGATTCAACCGGGAAGGCGTTTCTTAGTCCTCAGCTTAAGGGGGAGGGCGAGCAGAGGGTCACTTCAGACAGAATAGCATTTTCCGTGGAATGTTATTTTGAAATGTATTGTGCCTTCTTTTACATTGGGTTACAAATTTCGACAAGAGGGTATTGAATGCATTTGAAAGAAACCTTTTGGGTTGAACGATCTAAACACACTTCTGATATTTATTTGGAAATTGTAAAAATCCAGTAGGAATGCTTTATGGTTTGTTATTGTATACTACGAAACTGTTGAGTATTATGATTTCCTAATGGTGGAATATTCCTAGAAATATATTTATTATAAAACTGGAAATTATTTTCGAGAATTATTTTTGTGATATTAAAACTTTAAAACTCCATTTCTTCATGACGGTACACTACATTCCATGTTGCTGTATTTTTAGGAGGGTTTGATAAAATATTACAAATTTCTAGGATACGTCGAAGGCGAACATGTGTTGGGAGCTGTCTTTTAATGAAGTTACATACTAACACATTCGGACAGTGCGCGTATGGTTGGTCGGGCAATTTAATCCCGCATTTATGTAGGCAGATGCACGAACAGTTTGAGGAAACCTGCTCATGGGTGAAGACTATATTGAGGCTTTTGTATGTATTGTTAAGCTCTGACCAGAAAATTTCTCTGAGTAACGGCAATGACTGCCAAAGGGTTTGATGCATGACTCGTAACGATGCCGAACTCACTGTTGCACACTTTTAAAATAACTTTCAAAAAAAGGTTTTTTTCCATTCGACCTGAGGTCTTTCGAAGGATTCCAGTTTTACGTGCTGGCATTCTTTGAGCAATTGAAGTTAAATTACTTTAGATCATTTAATTGATCTGTTTTGTTTTGTATCCTATTGAATTTTAATTTTGTTTTTTGGGTATAAACTGGAAGAGTTAACCTATCGAGCAATATACAGGGAAACGGGTAAAATTGTATACAAACGTATTAGTTTAGAGAGATTGAATAACTTTGGGACATTTTGATTTGTTTTAACTTAAAATACTTGCCGTTCATGCTTGATGGAATTTATGAGCGGAAAGAGATGAAGAAAGGGAAGGATAAAATTATTTGTCAATTATTTAATATGTTCTTGAACGGTATTTATTTGTAGTTCTCTGTGAATTTGATGGTTAGGTATTAACCATGGAGCTTTCATAGATGAAAATAACAGGGATGGATTGAATACAGTGGTCTGCGATTGAAATGTATGTCATTGGAACTTCCTCAGTTGTTACTGGCGTTTCAAATGGTAGGGACGTAACATAATACCGCAGAAAATTGAAAAACTAACGAATTCCCGGACCTCGGTGATCAAGCAACTGTTACGCCAATTACTCGACAGGGGTATGCCACACAGAGGTGCCCCAGAACGAAGACGGCGAAGAGTGCCGATACTCTGTTGTTTTGAAACCACATACTCCAGAAAAGTAGTAAGCAACTCCTGCGGAAGCTGGGATAAAAAATGTACCATCCAATTAACACCGATTACCGATGATATCTACGGTTAACACTGAAACGCACCGGCTGTCCGCTGGTGAAAGTGCCGTGAATATTCTAGAAGGCTCGCACGTGTCACTTTATGAAGTATAAATTGCCAAATTTTGGAAATACGACCTCGTCACCGAGGACATAGAGAACGAGTTCCGAGTTATTTAATGAACGGTGCAAAACCAACCCATATTCACATGTGATGAAAAGTATTCTGTGCTTAACACCTACAGATAAACGACGCGATGCCAGACATGCCACGTGTTTAATACAGTTAAATAAGATTCTCCATCATATATTCATTAGCTAACGTGATATTTTTGACACCATTACGTATCCTAGAAGTTCATAACATTTATCCTAAATCACGCTGTATACTTATTTTCTGATACGAAGTTCTATTACTCTAGTAGCACCATCATTTCTACTGAGCTCAATGTCTGAGCATTCTTTTACAAGAACACATGCCGCTGTATGTCCTACACTACGACATATGCCGGGCGAGCAGTCGGCCGTTCCCAGCTGGTCCGGCTGGGGCTGTGTACCGCTGGAGGAGATACCAGGAGGAGAGCTCCTCCCAAGACGACGCGTGCGACTCACCGTCGGAGAGGCGGTTGCGGCCCAGCCCCAGGTACAGGAGGCACAGGGGCATGTCGAGGCAGAGCGCGTGCACGTCGGCGATGCAGTTGCCGTGCAGCTCGAGGAACTTGAGGCCGCGCGGCAGCAGCGCCCCGCGCACCTCCGTCAGCCAGTTGAAGGCCAGCGACAGGACTACCAGCGCCGCCAGCCGCCGCAGCCCCTCGTCCACCTCCGTCATCTGCCACGGACGTCCTTGTTGTTGCTTTTAACCCTACATTACAAGGGGGAGTCTGTCAGACGACGCAAGTAGTGCCGAAAGATTCCCCCACCCCCTGACTCTCACTCCCCGGTTTTGAAACTCTGAGTAGCTTCATTGCGTGACTAGGCAGTAAAACACACGTAATGCTGGGCGCGTGCCTATTCCCAGTATACGTCATTTTAACACGCGTATTCGAATAGAATACGCATTTGTATTTACGTCAGTGATATTTTCGGCGCTATATTGACTAATATTGTAAATAATGACTACAAACCCCTTGTCATGTAGCATTTAAGATTTCTTCTGAACATGTTCTGAAGATTTGTGCAACCATAATGGGACGATGGCGATCGTAAATAAGGTCGCATTAAGTCTGTGGACGTTTCTCAAAAGCCATGTGGGCAGAAAGTAGCAAGTGTCTGCTGTGAGAGTCAAGTCATTTAGAGGTTTCCGCAAAACTCTTTAAAATGTATTTTGTAATTCCATATAATATTAGTTCAATCCATTAATTTAATGTTTCATTGTAAAAATGAGTTTTTTGATTATTTTTTCCCAAAGCAGTCTGTCAGTCTACGCCTTTGTAATAAGTCTTGGTGTAGGTCACCATTGTTATCTAGGCTTAAGGCGGCCACACGTTCTTAACTATGCGGTCGGAAGCGACATCCATCCCCCATATCTATCAGTCACGCTCGAACAGAAATATTTAGTTCATACGTACGTTCATACGTACAATTCATCACGTAGTAGATTGAACTACACAGTACAATGTATTCTGGAAGAACTAAGACCTTACTCACCTTCACGAAACTGCTATTAATGAACTACTGTTATTAATGAACGAATAGTAAGGTTTACTAAACAGTTCGTAATATTAACTAAACACATTGCAGTAAAAATTACTAAACGAATTGTAGCGTTTCATAAATTACTAAACGCTGCTAAGTAAGCTCTATAAATCAGGTAATATTTTCCTACTACACCTTCAGCCAGTTTTAGCAACTGGGGTTCCCGAGCTGTCAACTAGCCTAGACCCCGTGGACTCGTACTTTTTTTAACCTCAGTAATCTGATAGAACCAAGCCACTTAGAAAGAATGGTAGCTGCCAACTTTGGGCTACCGACGGTATTTTTACCATTAGTTTAAAATATAAAACACAATTATTTAACTCACTAAAATACTAAACACGTCATTAAACAGCGCACAATACTACATACAGATTTGATTTCTCACAGTTCACAGTATGCTTTTCAGTTGTTTGATTTTCTAAATGGAATCAAGGTTAGTGAATCTTACTATACGAATAATTTGATTTACTATATGTTTTCTTACTAAACATGTTAAAATCTCATTTCCCTCAGTGAGATATTTCTCCTGGAATGTCGAGTGCTGGTACAATTCCAATCTTGTCCGCGATGGACTTCCCGTGATACTTCTGTTCCAAAGTAGCCCGTAGGTTCTTTTCAACTAATTTTGCAATTTTTAAGTCACTGAGTCAGCGCAGCACTTATTATCACCTAATGCCTGAGCTCTGGTGTCTGTATTGCTCATCCACGACATGAGCTGCATAGCAGACGTTTTCAAATTTAGCTCCAAACGTTTCCAACTGCTTTTTGACTCCCAGGTACACCGTCAAGTACTGATACATGAGCAACTGTTGATCCTTTACTTGAGTCGTCCCTTGGTTGAGTTAATGTAAGATCTGCTTGCGACGGGAATTCGTAGAGGATTTAAAATTACCACTCATTTGGCCACATGTTTTTGTGGCACACCGCCCTACTACCAAATGACCTCCTCCAGCGGGGTTTGAACCAGCCAACATTGGTGTAGAAATCTGGAGTGGTAACTAATTTCGCCAACGTAATCGGAGGGCGCGATATCGCTCTTTGCCGTCCGAACGACTATCATGTCGAAGGCTCGTGCTTCAAATTTACTGGACACTTTTCGCGACAATCTTGGCGCATTTAATCCTTGAAGCAATTCCTGTAATGGTTGGTAATACGTTGAAAAAAAAGCATCTCGTCGCGGAATCGTCCAAAATGTTGAAAGAGCTTGACCTCTCAGATGCCTACGACTTGCAGAGGGAACAAAGTTGAGATCGAGCGACAGAAGCTGAGCGCCTTACACTAGACGCGTGGTCAGCGGCGAAGTAAATTAGTAAAAATTTGACATTTCTGAATGTGACTTACGACTATGAAATGCACACGATTAAAAATTCCTTTGATAAAACTATATGCAAACTACAGATACACTGAAAATGGAAATAATGGAGAATTACGTGAATAATTTGAAGTACTTTAAGCAATAAGTGGACAATGAACAAAGTGGTATATAAACGATAAAATAAATAAATATGTAAAAGTCATTAATATCTTGAAACAAGTTAGTATGTGGAGTCTCCAGGTATTAACGAAAACATAAAACTATGTTTTTAAAAAGGTGTTTTTTCGGTGGTCACGGCCTTGCACTTCATTAAAGCCGCCTCTTTAATTCGTTTGGATATTACGCTTATAGACTTAATTATGTGTGACCATTACATGTTATCAAATCAGAAAATGACTTTTTGAACCAAATATTTGAAAAGTTAAGGCAAAACGTAGGTTTGTGAACAATTTTTGAAAATAGAATCACTGCAATGTATTTCAGTAAGAATAACAGAAAATGAATGTGAGCTTCATTCTACAGTGAATATTTCGCATGATGTGTCTCGTCGGAATCTGCCACTGCTGTTTTATTTCCAGGAAATTTTTATTCATGGAGAGATCGTCAGCGGTAGTGGGACGCATGGTTTTAATTTTTTTAACAGTGAAAATATTTATTGGCAAAATAACTTGACTGCGATGCAACACGAGACCGTTAATCGTTAAAGAAAAATAAAAAAAATTGGTAAGGAGTTAATTTAAAAGAAAAGTTACTGATATCTAGTTGCGTTTAATAATAATAAATTAATAAAATAATTTATAAATAATCGATAGGGTTCTAAAACTTGAATGTGTATTTGCAGAATTTAAATGGATACAGAAAAAGAATGATATTATGTTATACAAAATAAATAAATTTGCGTATAAACCCAACGAAATGTTACACAATGTTAAAATTACTGAAGATGGAAGAGAATTCAAGAGATTTTTATGTTGAGGCTCCGGGTTTCATTCCCGAAGAATGTCCGTAGAACCGCATGTGAACGTTACGACAAAACGAGTTTGCCTGCTTCACTGGGGCTAGGCCAACCCCTGTGAAAGGCCCTAAACCCTACCTCTATCCCAATTCTGGCGGTTGGGTAGTGACACAGGAGCGTGTACACTACCGGGCGGTTCACTTGACAACTGATTTCGACAAGATGTGACATTCAATGACAGATAATGTTAATGGAGGATTACTCCTATAAATAGCGCGATTATTAATGGAGGATTACTCCCAAGCGCAAAGCGCTCAACCCCCCACCGGGGCTTGGAGAGGCGTTGCGTCAATTCAGATAAACAAATAGAAAAAAAAAAAGTTTGGAGCAGCGGAGTTGGCGGGACCTCGCTCCACTCGTAGGGCGCGGGGGGGGGGAGCGGGGCAAGGCAACGGGACGGAGAGGGGTGAGGAGGGCGAAGGGCGGGGGAGGGGTGGAGAGTGGCGGGGAGGGACGGGCGAAGCAGAGCGTGCAGGGGCAAAAGTGCAGTCGGTTGGGGGATGCAGCTGGGTTAGGGGACAGTTAGAGCTGCTGAAATGCGGGACAGGGGAGGGTGGGTAAAGAGTAGTGAGGCATCTGAAGGTTCCAGTCTGTTGTGGCAACGTGTAGTATGATTCAGACGAATTGTTGAAATAGTAAAATCTTTTCCCTAATAGTGGCGGTAAATCTGTTGCTGTGAAAGCAGCTATCGAATGCGGCATTTTCAAAATCCAGGAAAAATGGATACTCCTAAATAAATGTAATTAACATTTCATAATCATGGAATTTACAGTACACTTTTCAAAAAGATACGAACGTAATATGCCTTTATGGATCGTTTAATCGCTTTGATAATATATTTTATGTCAAACTCGTCCCAATTAATCAAGTTTCTCTATGCATAAATATAAAATGCAGTGGATTGTAAAAATAATCGTCAATATTTTCATGAAGTGGATTCTGTTAATTTTTACATAACTGCAGTTATTTGTGGTGTACCTAATCTTTTCAAATGTACATCAAATAATACAATCTTAGTTTTGCAGATGATTCTTCAACAACTTTCAAATTAAACATTAAGAATTGGGCCAGAACTACCTTCGTAAATCCTGGGGTCTCTCTCCGAAATGATTCACTACTTCACTAGCTTCGGGCAGACATGTAACACCGTGAAAAGTTCGACCGTATCACTCGTGCCACTGTACCAACATCAATTGAAACGAGGAAAAGTCGATGGCAATTCAAAAGAGATCTCCAAAGACAAAGAGTATTTTCAAATGCGTAGAACTAAGCAATAACGTAAAAAAGCTCAACACTAAGCGTAAAACAAACATGCTTTATTATGAAGGCTCCAAAACATTGAACCACTAAGCGCTGTACAATTCCGTGTAAGATAGAAGGGGAAGAGTACAAAACCGATTCGCTGGTCAGCGATTCAGCGATTCAACCGGAATGAAAGGGCGAAAAACACATTGATTGTCCAATCACTCCATTGCCATCTCTCTTAGAGAGGGCATGGGGCGATGCGAGGAGAGATTGGGACGAGGAATGGATTGGTTGGTTGGACTTGGTTAATTAGTGATTCCGGACGCGTCAATTAACGAGGACTTAAATCCGCATATGTGTATGTGCAAATGTTTTTCCTCCAGAGGAGGCGGTGACTTCATTCCCGCTGAATGACGATATCGGGCGCTTTGTCGTCGCTAGAGGGTTGCCCCGAACAGGTATCTCCCAATCAACGGGGCACCGCGCACCACGCCGAGACAAGCTCTGACTCCCACCCACCAGTCTACCGGTTGTGTAACGCATGTGTACTAGTGTAGTGCCTGTTAGTGTAAGTACGTGTTAATGAGCGCGTGCGTAGCGATACGGTAATAGTGCAATGCAATGCAATTCGATGCGATTCAGAGTGCGGTGTAAATGCAGTGCGTTGCGGTGCGGGACAAGGGGCGGCGCGGGGCGGGGCGGGCCTTGCGAATCGGTGAGGTGCGTGTCCGAGTTGGTGCACACGCGTCCAGAGTGATAGGGAAGGTTGGGGCGATTGCAGTAAGGTTCGGTGGCCATGCGGCGCGGGGCGGCGCGGGGGCGCGCGGGGGGGCGGCGCGGGGCGGCGCGGGGCGGCGCGGGGCGCGCGGGGCGGCGCGGGGCGGCGCGGGCGGCGCGGGGCGCGCGGGGCGGCGCGGGCGCAGGAGTGGCGGGGCCGCGACGGGCGCGGAGGGGAGGGACGGGGAGGACGCGGCGGAGGGACGCGGAGGACGCGGAGGGACGGGGAGGACGGGAGGGACGGGTAGGGTCGGGGAGGGACGGGATGTACGGGGAAGGGAAGCGGGGAGGGACGGGGAGGGACGGGGGAGCGGACGGGGAGGGACGGCGGAGGGACGGGGAGGTGCGGGGCGGTTCATGGCGGTCGCATGGCGGTGCATGGCGGTCGCGGGGCGGTGCGGGGCGATGGCAGGAGTGTGCAGTGCGAGGCCGGGTGGGGTGGGGTGAAATGAGGGCGAGCGCGGGGCGAGGCAGTCCGTTGGAGCGCGGCGGAGAGGAGAGAAGGCGGGGGGCGCGACGGGACGCAGGCAAACAGCGGAGACGGGCACAGCGCGGCGCGGCGCTCGCATAAAAATATGATAACAGCGCGCGGCACAGACACGTTGCGGTGCCGGCGAATAAACAGCGTTTAGATAAATTAAATAATTGCGACGCGCAAATAAAAACGAGGCGGCATCGCGCGCGGGCAGGTGCGAGCGGTCGGGCGGCGCGCCGGCCTGGTCGGTGGGCGATGGGCAGCGGTCGCAGATACTCGATGGGTGGCACGGCGCGAGGGGCAGGGACCCGAAATATGGATGATGACGGAGTGAATGGTCGGGGGAACAGTGCGAGGTAGACGGCGGTCACGACGAGTAAAAGCTGGGCAGCGTAGATTCCGGTGTGCGTGAACCGTCTGTAGCACGGGGACGAAATAGGAAGATGATCGGGTTCGAGGTGAGTCGCTGTGGGCATGACGGGCAACGCTGTGCGTGGAAGGCCGAGGAAGACGGTTGTAGGCGAGTGGCAAATCGGGGAGCGGGTGTTTGGCGATCAGCCACAGCAAACAAGAGGTGAGATAGCACCTACTACGAGTGTTGCCACTTGTGCGCGCGTAGTTTTTCGCGGCACGCAGTGGGCGAGCTGCAGGGTTATTATTTATCGCGAGGCAGCAGGAGGTCGGCTGGGGGTCCATTGTTTCGAAATGCGTCCCTGTTATTTGCGTGCAATTAAAAGTGATTAGGGAAATGGACGATCTGAAATAATTGTATAACTTCCACAATGGAAAGCTATTGCGTCTTATAAAGGGTTGAGTGGAATATATTTAGACATTTTTTTCAAGAAAGGGAAGTTGAAGGCACTACGCACGTTCCGATGATTCCGCGACAAGAAGTGAAGAAAGCGAGGAGGCACAGAAAAAAATGAATTTTATGTCCAGGCGAGGATCAAAGGAGAGGAAATGTATAGGATATGTATAGGGTAAGTAAGAAAAGTTAATGTAAGAATGAGATAAAGTAACACAAGGTAGAACTGAAAAGGAAGATAATATCAAAGGCTATAACAGAGAATAATTTGTGAATTGGAATGGAATCTTACATTTGGAAAAGGGAATGCGTCCTGAGGAATACGGTTGATGGCTGGAAGCAAACGAGATGAAGGCGGTTTATATTGGTGTATATTGATTGATTGATTGATTGATTGATTAGCATTTCGAGGGGGCATCATCTGCTATGGTCGTTAATTCCGAAAGAATAGTGTATTATTTTTATCTCGGGAGATGGATATTTCCTACTGGATGGCTAAATTCGGCGCCGATCTTCGCGTCGGCTAGCGAGGTGTTCCCAAACAAGGTATCTCCCACCAGAGGGGTAACGCCCCAACCGGTCAAACTCTCCAAACTGCTGTAAGCTCCGGCATGTGTTGTAGTACAGTGCATATAAGTGTATGTAGATAGAGGAAGGGCCAAGGAATGGGAAGGAAAGATCGCTCACGGTTCGTGACCTGTTTGTTAAGACACTGCTCCGGCATTCACCTGGTGTTTCCTGTTGGCACTGCTCCGGCTGTCACCTGGTGCATTCACCCTGAGAACCTACGTAAAACTACCTAATAGAGCAGCTGGCCACTTGAATTCACATCATTCTAGATAGTGTCCATAATTTTGCTTGCGACGGGACTCGAATTCTCGGACATGCCAGTCACAGGAACTGCAGTAACATCAGTTGATTCCTTGAACCGCCTAATCCGGTTGTTTGAGGATAGAATTCTATCAAAAAAAACGGGGAGGTTTTGCTTCATGTTTGGAATATATCATATATGCCAATACACATGTGACAAATTGACAAAAATCAATAGTTTGTTTTTGATAAAAAACCAAATAAAATCTTTACATATTTCTACAAACATAGCCATAACAAGAACTTTTTATCCACCACATATTTTGCTAATCTCGTTACATCACGCTGTTTATATGCATGACAATTTACTAGGAATCCTTACAATAAATAAACGACGCTTTTCCTAACAACAATTGTTGTAGAAGCTTTGCAAACATCTATTTGTTTCAATGTAACGCTCAATAATTACTTTCAAGACATTAATTCGTGAGACAAGTGCAGGTAATTCAGAATTTTAAGCAAATGGGATCATTAACCAAAATGAATTGGTCATATTCATGAACCTTTATATTACTACCTTAGATATAATGTAATTGACAAATGCATCTATCGACTGAGCTGAGCTTTAGCTCAGAGTTAGCATTGCCACTGACTCTACAGAAAGTCCATCCGAAAGGTCCTTATGGTTCTACTCCCGACAGAGGCAGGTTTACGAACTAAGCTAAAACAGTTCGGTGTAATTCAGCCGCTGTCTGGAGAAGAATTTTTTACTATCGACTACACAGATCCGTAGTTATCCATGATTTATTCAATACCAAGAGGACAGCAAACTGCCTAACAAACGAGCTACGGTCGTGCGTAATCTTTCATTCCTCTTCCTTGTCCTCTCCCCTTACACACACACACACACCTAAATGCATTCCACCAGTCGAGAGTTTAGAGCTTGTCCCGTCTGAGGCGGTGCTCCGAAGGGCAAGACACTAGGAGAAGGAGTACCCCGCGAGGCGGTGTGTGGGTCGGCGCCGAATCTCATCACTCAGAAGGATAGGAACATCGTTAGCTCCCGGGGTAGAAAAATATTCAATACACATTGCGGAACTAGTGACCATATCATTAGACTAGCACGGAAACATCATCAAACGTATTGACATGTCCAATTTTTTGAAAAAGAAAATATTGATTCTTACACGTGTTGTTCATTCTCACTTTGAATTCCCCCCCCCCCCGTTCATATTACAACGTCGTCTCAAGCAATACGACACGTGTCTCAAGTAGTATAAATACAGAAATAGTAATCTTAGAATTATTATAACCAGCAAAAAACAGAAAGTTTGTAGAAATACGTTCTTGTTGAAGGAAACTTGAGGCGCAATTCGTTCAAAATGTAAATAGAAATACGTTGAAGCCACAAACAAGAAACCAGTGCAATGAAAGATGAATCGGGAAAAAAGTATACTAAGAATAAAACTGGAAAGCGGAAAACTTATATCGAGGAAATGTATTGAGTAGATGAAAACACAAATGGTTTGATGCTCATAAATTCACAATTTATTAGGTTACTAATTACCTAAAATATTTTTTAATTATATTATCCAGCAATAAGAACCAAATAGTAATTGGTTCTATGTCACTCTTACAATTATTAATTAAATACATGTGATTAATAATGTCAACGTAGAACGCCTGCGACATTCACCGAGAGTGTACCAATTATAACTAAAAAAATTAAATGGCCCCGCAATTTAGTGAACATGTTAAAATACGTTACCAATACACAAGAAATCTGACAATGTTTCCAGGAAACCAATTTAAAATGAAATGTATGATTCACTATGATCTCTTACTTGGTAAAGAATTGTCAGGCAATAATTGTTTCATAGAACGCGTAATTCTCTCACAGAACGGATTCATTAATTGTACGTTCATTTGACGTAGAGACCTGAACTCTAGCCTTTCAAGATGAACATTTTTGTAAAAGTTCGGAATGTGCTCAGACTAATTTTATATTCATTCCTCTTCATCACAAGAAACAGAATATCTGTCCTTTTAGTAAATGAAATATTTTACATTTTTTGAAATATTTCTTGTTATGTGTGCACTGCACTGAAATTGCTTTGATATATTGATATATCTGACATATCTAACAGGCCGTATGATCTAAATTAGTAGTAGACTCCTAAAGTTTTCATTCTCAGACATTAAACGGATTTTAAGAAGATGCAAAAATTCGGAAAGGAGGGGAAAATTGCTTCTTTGCCCTAAGAACAATACTGAACGTAATAAAGAAATTGTTTTTATAATTACGGACAATAATCTGTAAAACATAATTAGGGCGATTCCTAGCTAGGAACAGTTTTGTCGAGCGCGAGGAAGAACTGACGACGTTTTCCCCACAGCCATTTCTCAATCGGAACACCAAAACCACCGCAACTGCACATTGCTTTCTTAGACAATTATGAAATGACGAAAGATGATAGTCGCTAGATCGTTTTCAAGGTTTTCGCTCTCTTTGGCGCGAGCTGTTGGCTGCTGCCTCTCAAACGGCGTCCAGAGAGGTAAAGGAGCGTAATGAGAAATTTTGGTGGCAATTGTCGAGGAGCTAAGAGAAATACGGAGATCAAAGTCACGGACGCCGATTCCCAACATGGAAGTGCTCCACACTTCGTGAATCTATATCTATCTTTGCGTGCTTTATAATGTAACGTTTTGTTTCCGTCTTACACATTTTCCGATACAAATGGAAATGTTTTTTATCCTACATTCACTGAACACGCAATTAATATTTCTCGCAGCCTATTTTAAATGGCGAGTACCAGGTAACACACGTTGAAGATTATGTTCTCCTGTTTTAGTACAGGTATCGAATTTCACTCATTACGTACTCTAAACAACCTTACTTCAGATATTCATATAAAAATGCAAATGCTAATTTTGTTAATTCAAAATTGTGTCTTTTGACGAGTGACCCGCCGCACCCTCCAATGCCCTGTCGCTTTTGCCTTCGCTCATTCTGGTTGCAATCTATATTCAAAGCGTAGATAAATTTGTAAAATAGATTGAAAAAAAATTCTTATTTTTTCACAGCATCCCACGAGCAATCAAAAGCTGATTTTGCTGATGCTGAGGTAAAAAGAAAAAAAAACATTGGAAAATACAATCCGTGAATGACTACCTTCAAATAAATTCCAGTTGAAGCACACTGATCACTAATACTAAATGTACTAAAATGTAACTGACAGCCGTACGGTGATAGCACAAGACTGTTCATATTTTAACTTGTTCTATTGCCGCTTTAAGTGATTCAGAAGAAAATTAATACTCATTTTATGTACATAAGCTTTTAAAATCAAACAAATACCTCAGCTAACCCTTCTACGTACATTGTAAAAATATACTTTTTCCAGCTAATGTTCAAAATTACACAGTGCCACGGTAGAAAAGTACCCTTTGCTTCTGATGCTCAAGAACAATAATTATGAATAGAACGATGGTTGAGAGGTTGCAAAGTCAGACGCCAAACCCGCTGCAATCACATGGTGAAAACCCTATGCCCTACGAAGGAATCGAACCCGTCACATTTGGCCCTGAGCATGGGCATCACAAAAAACTTTTTTTGGGGGGGGGGGAGACGTAAAATGAAACGATTTGAATAATGTATTGAAGTGCCTAGTGGAATTTTATCTTTGACCACAATATTTTATTGTAGTCAGATATGAGGTCAAGTTAGGTCGCAGGTAATCAGTTATGTACTTTGGCAATGAATGAATGAATATTCA
This sequence comes from Gryllus bimaculatus, assembly GCA_017312745.1. Taxonomy (NCBI): domain Eukaryota; kingdom Metazoa; phylum Arthropoda; class Insecta; order Orthoptera; family Gryllidae; genus Gryllus; species Gryllus bimaculatus. Next base: position 165,125 of record BOPP01000217.1, read on the forward strand.
TGAATTCAATGATGTATTCTTACAATAAAGAACAAACTATCGTCAAACTATCTAACATCACGTAAAAAAAGTAGTTGCAGATATAAATGTAGTGACAATTTCATCAAGTGGGCCAGTGAATCATGAGCACTTCTAAGCTACTTTTCGGTTCCATAAATATCTTGTAATGTTTCTCTAGTCCCCTCTATAACAGAAGATATAATAGCAAAGCAGTGTTTAATAATAATAATGATAATAATAATAATAATAATAATAATAATAATAATAATAATAATAATAATAATAATAATAATGTGTTTCTTAGCGGCGAGGCTCAGGCCATACAACCCGCTCTCCTGCCTAACCATTATTTCCCAGATACTGCAAAATAGACTTTCATATTTACATTCAACTGCAGACATATAAATTTATTGTGTTACACAATGCTTTAAAAGCCACATAACTGATGATACCAACTTATTGCATTTTTCAAAACAAAAACTTCGCAGCTTTCCTTAATCGCGCTAAGAACAGTATGGTGCACACTCAACGCTCATGATTGCTTGATTATAAATACTCATTAAAATACATTGTCAAGAAAGCTTATTGGAGTGTCATTATACATTGCTTTGAAGTATACTGATCGGTAGATTAACCGCATTCCACTAATGTGTGTCAACACCGTTATCATTTCATTAGAGAAAAGTTGCATTCAACCAAACTTAAAAGCTAGCTAAAATTCTGTCATGAGTGAAAGGGCTCTCTCAGCTCCTTTAGAAGACCTTAACGCCCGATCGAACAAGTTAAAAAAAATCGGATTATACGAAATAATAGAGAATTCCGAAATAATAGAGAATAACTTCGAAATTGCAAACAGAAATCGAATCTTGCAGCAAACTCAGGCAACTTTGATCCAAAAATTTTGTTTGACTCGTAGTACCTGTCACTGGAATGAATTAAACCGTGTTTTCCGTGAATTTCGTCTCGTGGGAATAGCCAAGCTTTATTCTTTACTAAATCTGTGAACTATCTAAAAGTTCTCGCCACAGTTCAGCGAAAAGTAGATTAGAACTTCTTTTATAAGTCATGTATGCTTATTTACATAAACTATAACATACATTTTTAGTATTAAACGTCTCTTTAACGTACTTATTTGGTTGTTATTGTGTTATACTTTTTTATTCGAAAATCATGTTTAGGATAAAACGCATTACTTCAAGGAACGCAGATGAAATGGTTTTGCTTATAATCTCGTATGGTTCTTTAAGGAGAAAACATGTTTACCACAGTTTTCTGGTCAATGCCTTCTCTAAACGAATATTGTACACCTAGGAAACATTTTGTACACCTAGGAAAGTGAACTGACGATTAAATTGCCGACAAAGAGGTAATTCCGATGAATGGGAACTTATGATAACATAGTCATTTGTACGCTTTACTGTTTTATTTTATTACTCGTTTACTATTTTACTACATGTTTACTGTACTAACTACTTCTATACTATTATTCTACTACTATTTACTCTTTACTCGTTCACTACTTCAGTACTATAGACGACTTCACTACTCTATGTGTCTCATTAGGTACAAGTTAGTAACGTCACCCGTTGATCTAATTAATGACATTTGCGCAGTAAATGTAGAATAAAAGTTCTAGATATACTTGACTATAAGGGAGGGGGAGTTCCCTCCCTCCACCGCCAGCCAGAGACGACTTTAGCTCTGGGTCCTTGGTTGCTGCTCCAAGATCCAGTGCCAGAGAGGCCGGCTTTCGTTATCTAAGGCCTAGTGAAGATGATTTTTCGCCATCGTGAGGTGCCTTTATGGTTTCCTCAAATTCTGTAGTAGTATTAAATTAGGATAAGTTAAGTTATAAGTCATCAATACATATGTAAAGTTATTAAAAACTAAACTTTGAACAAAACAATCAAATTAATAAATTTAAAAAAATCGCCATCGTGAAGAGAGCTAAGAAAGCGGAGAGCTAAGAACCTAACCTGGAGCTAATCACAAGTAAAAGGAATGCGTGCTACGTGGGCGGACGGTGCCATGGCGATGCACTGACTGTGCGGGGGGGGG
>BOPP01000217.1:168889-197927 GCA_017312745.1 Gryllus bimaculatus
TCCTCACCCTCACCCTCGAGTCCTCGCCCTCGGCCTCGAGTCCTCGCCCTCGCCCTCGCGTCCTCGCCGCAACTCCGTCGAGGACGGAAATTGCCGGGCTGCTGCGCCGGAAATCGGCGCAGTGGGGGCGGCCGAGGGCGGATTTATTTCGCCAATCTTATACATCTCGGAACTGCCGCTGTGGTGGAAGCGGTTCGGGACGTCTATACCGATGGGAAATTTTCTGAATCAATTACCAATCCAAATTTTATGAAGGATTGTCATAACGAATAACTGTCATATGTTATGTTGTAAATACATTCGTGTTCTAATTTTGTTGCGCAGCATTTACCAATGGAGTTGCTTGTCAATTTTGAAAATCCTGTACTAATTCATACTTTTGTTAGACATTTTAGCATGTTAGTATGACGTGAGACACAGCGTTCTGAATCGAAACCATAGTAGACACATTTTAATGCAATTTACATATATTGAATTTCTAACTTATAAACCTTTATAGAATATTTAAAATAGCATTAATTATTGACACATCTCAGTCATCACTTCTAAAACTCATTAATAAAATCGTAGGGCATCAGAAGCAAAACAAATTTGTTTAAACGAAATATATCAACACAAATTCTAAAATGCAAAACTCCGTTCCATACACCCATGAACACCGTCCGAAAATGTGAAGTTATTCTGAGAAAATTAAACAGCTGGGCGGAAAGATCTATGTTCTCGGCTTTGATTGTTGCTTTGCATGCGTGGTAACTCCTGAAAGATTCTAGCAAAAAACTGCGGGCAATTAACCGAGGCACATGGAACCATGATCAATTAACACTACTGCACTCTAAAATATCTTAAAATAAAAATAAATAATTGTCAACAGAACGTTTTATTTATTCTAAGGTATTGAATGCGCTTCTGGATAGTTTTATTTGCGTGAGGGTTTTGATACCACCTTCACATTTTAATGCGGTAATACCAGCAAGACATACCCAGTTTTGTGTCAAATTTCACCCAGCTTTCAACAGTTGCAAAAGAAACGCTGTCGGGCGACTTGATAACACTATACAATTACACCAAGTATTAATATGAAACAATTAACAGTGTCCTTTTGTGGATATACCCAAATATTAAACTTTAAAGCAACTCCAATTTCTAAAACTTAACCGTTACCTTATTTAGTCTTAATTTGATTGGGGAATATACATAGTAGTACTCGCAAAAATTAATTTGTAGAGCTTTTGTTAAGAAAAAGAAGGAATCAAAAGTGAAAAAATGAAATGACTGAAAAATAAATATTTCCCCATGAAGCCATTTTTTGCTACCAAGGATCCACAAAACGTAGAAACTGACTGAAACGCAACGTCGTAAGGAAAGTAAATTACTAGACACAGGATCCACTTTTTCGATATCTGGGCCCCACAAGAAGAGATTTTATGTCAATAAATTGCCATTATGTCTGCTGCGGCATTATAATACTTTCGCTATGCTGCGTATGCAGTAGGTTCATCCACTGTAATATTTAAATTAAAAGAATGAAGTTAGTTGAGGAATAGCGCTCAGAAAATCAATATTGAAATCTCCACATGCAGCAATGGAGTTAAAAGATAGATTACTAATATGTTTAGAGTTATCTGTAGATGTTCTTAGAAAATGAAATTATCTAAAGATCTTTGTTGGAGGTCGGTAGATGCAAAGTACGATAGTTTTGAGCGTAACATGATGTAAGACTTATTTCAAAAACTTTTTCAACTGCATGTAAATGGAATTCAGACAAGAAGAAAGGTAGAATTTTAATTGTTTTATTCGAGTTTTTGTAAAATAATATCTCTATTATTATATTTTAAATATTTAAGTATTGTATTTAGCGTGTTGTAACCCATTGTAAAGTTTTTTCACACCTCAATACCCACGTTTGCTCTAGTGTGCATAAACCGTACACTTGTCATGCATATTTATCTAAACTTTTTTTATAAATTCTACGATATCTACATCCATTCTCATCAACATTCATCCTGGGTATGGTTGCAAAAGCTATTTAAAATGTCATTGTGTTTGGCTTTTTCCCGACAAATTACCAAACTGCTTAAGATTGTGAAGACGTCTGTGATGGATTGCGACTTCAAGAAGTTGGACCAACCGCCCGAGAGTCCAGGTTGGTCGCATAGAGACTACTATCTCTTCTCAAAACTGAACAAAAACCTTCCGGAAAAAATCAGATGACAGTGCGGTGGAAACATGACGTTTTTTGACCATTTTGAAAACCCAATTTCAAAGAATTGTTTACACACGTGAAAAGTTAGTAGTAAAGTTTGATTGACGTTAGTAACAATTTTCTTTTTTTTCTATCACAACTGGAAGTTAGTGAGCCAGGAAGTATGGAAACAACCTCGTATTTTCGGGATTCTACTATTCTGTCTCTCATTGCAGCATTGTTCCATCATCATTCACATACGTTCAAGCCCCAATCATCACCTGGGGCAAGATTCAGGAAATTTCCACTTACGTTCTTTCATTGTAACCCTGGGATTTTCTTCTATGCAATAAATAATAAATGTATGTTCTTCAATAATGTTCACTCCCATTCTTACACCACATGGCTTGTTTTCATCATCATTCTTCGCCTATCTGTTTGCAGTTGACTTCTTCAAACAGCGTGAATTTGACAAATACCATCCATATCTAATATTATTAAATACAGGATTTGTTGTTTAATGCCGTGCGCTTTCCTTTTATTAATATTACTCATTCCCCAGGAGAAATAAAACTTCGACCACAAACCTAATATTTTCTATTGTCAACTAAAACGATTGTTGATTCTCAATTCGTTACTCAATTAGTTGTTCTTTGTTTCAATACAAAATATGATAAGGATTCTGAATTTTCTCGCGACTTGATTCTATTTAATACCAATTCTATCGTGTTTGTTTCAAAGTTGTGTTAGTTCTCAATCTAAATTTATTTGGTTCCAGTTTGAGGTTGAAACGGCGCAGCGCCGTGAGGCTCCCGCGACTAACATCGGGCGTCATAAAACTGTTCTAGCCGCGATGTGGCTGAGGGCTACTTCGTAGGCAAAGGGGGAAGTCTGATTGCCCTTCATTGGGCTAGACCCAGCCGAGCGGCTTTGGTTGCAGAGTACTCCTGGAAGTAACCAGGCACTGCTAGGTAAAAAGGGGACGAGCAAATCATTCATGACAAACCATTTAGTTGGAGCTAATCATAAATGAAACGAGGAAAGAAAGGACTATCACCCACACACCACATATCTATGGCAAACATCCACATAGAAGTAGATACTTGGCTGTCCGGGAATCGCTGCGTCCTACGCACAGATCCCAACGTGTTGACCGCCACTCTGAGACCTTCCTCAGGGCAAATTGTCGGGCGAAACGTTGGCCTCTGCGCCTAGGACGCTGCGTCTCTCGTCCAGCCTAGTAGCTCCTGCGTCCGGTCGCGAAAGGCTAAGCATTCACTCACATCGCAGTTGACGAGCCGCAGGCGGCGCAGGCGGGGCTGCAGGTTCTTGCGCGTGACGGGCACGTGCTCCTGGATCATGCGGTGCAGGAGCGGCAGCAAGTCCTCGCAGACGACGAACTGCTGGGCGGCCGTGTCCCGCGTGAGCGGCGTCAGCGGGCTGGGCCGCAGCAGCGGGAAGAGCATGTGGCCCAGCTTGGGCACGTCCTCCCACCGGATCCGCGTGTCCTCCTCCTCCTCCCCTTCGCCTTCCTCTTCCTCTGAGTAGCTGCGCTTCGCCTTCTCGCGGGACTCGCGCGACGCGCGGGTCCGCTTTCCTGGCAACAGAGGAGAATACTCATTCATTCACGTTCACATTCATACTCATTAACATTCATTCACATTCACATTCATACTCATTAACATTCATTCACATTCACATTCATACTCATTAACTTTCATTCACATTCACATTCATACTCATTAACATTCATTCACATTCACATTCAACTTCATTTTCATTCATTCACATTCAACTTCATATTCATTCATTCACATTCACATTCAACTTCATATTCATTCATTCCCATTCAAATTCATATTCATTTATTCACATTCAAATTCATGTCCAATCATTCACATTCAAATCCATTCATTCTCATTCATATTTATCATTCTCATTCATATTCATCTTTCACATACAAATTCATTAATTCACATTCACATTCATTCATTCATTCGTTCTCAATCATTCATTCGTTCCCATTCATTCACTCATTCATTTATAATTATCACAATCATTAACCACGGACGAAGAGTCTGAATGTGCATTGATTAGTGCACGTTTAAAAATAAATCTTATTGGGGTTTAGAAGGCAACCGGTTTTGACAAAAAAAATAGCCCTAAAAATTAACATCTGATAGATAATTTCGATTTTATTGGCAGTTACTATTAGAAGTACGGTCAGAGACAGATATTCCATTCAGAAAGAAATCGGGTTTTCAAGCTGTCAAATGAGCTCTCAACCTTGGGATTTCTTTCATTAACTTCATATCTTTATTTATGTGGCAGATTGAAGAGCATATATTCCAGGTTTTTTCGTAGACCTGGGCTGAAGCGAGGCATTTTCGTTGCACTAACGTTTTTGTTTATTGCAATGTTTCAAAAAATATATTTTTTTGTACGCGTTTTGTATTACAGTGTAAAATAAAGATTTACATTAATAAATGTTATATGTTGCTGACTATATTTTTGTTTGATACATTTTCTGAGTTTTAAGCGTGTGTATGCTATTTTAAGTGCATGGTTGCATATAATTTTAACATTTTTAGTGCATGAAGTCCCGGTGTCTACTTATGACGAATGGCAGAGCATTTGGAACGAAAACTAAATATTTTCAAGCAAATATAAACACAAATATGACAATAGTAACTCCTTTTCATACAGCTAAATCATGTTACAACAATGAGAGGTAATTCACATGAATTCGCGAGCGGAACGCGAAATTCCATTGTTGCATTCCCTGCATTGTTGATATTCCCTGATAGCAAGTTTTATTTCTTTAATTTCAAATAGGTTTTAAATAATTTCTAAAATATTTATGTGTAAATGTAAAAGAAAAGGTCAAAAGTAAGAAACGAACAAAGCAATATAAAAAAAATATACAAATTTTAATTTACAAAGCATCAAACTGTCTGGAATCGTTCCCGAAGCGAAGTAAATTCGCAGCGGGCATTTAATTTTGTCGCCAAATGACTATAAATATACTCATATTTTCAAAATATTGAACATGACCTTATTTGAAGATCTAATTTCGATAAACATATTTTTTGTATTTTGAAAAAAATGTATTTTCACATAATATTAAAGAACAGTGAAACCTCGTTCTAAATGACTATTTCCTTTTTATTATATCATTTTAAGTACTTTAACTCACAAATGCAATAATGATTCAAGTAGCTGGAAATGTGCATACTAAACCCATGAGAGATCTTTCAAAAAATTATATTAGTGTTATTTTAGAAAAAAAATTCAAAAATGAACTCTTGGTCAAACTAAAGAGTGCAACTACCCGTTCGAAATGTTTGAAGAAAAAATATGAAACGGTTTTTGAGAAAATGGCGCTAGAGCGTTACTGAAAATGCAGGATTTTGAGCTAGTTTTCACAGAAAAATGTTTTTTTTCGAGAATATTTGTATGACATTATTTAAAGCATATGCACTCATAAATATAACAATGTGAACAATTTGCCGCTAATATAAATGTTAATGAGAGACGATGTAAGATAAGATTGATAAAAGAATAGACCAACATGGCGTATATGCTATCTTTTAGAGTAAATTTAGCACTATTCCTACCAAACGTTTGAAGTAAAAATTTCAGTTTGAGAAAATCTTGTTTTTGTAATTTTTTAAATTGCACGCAATTTTGCACGAAAATTACTAAAATTTTCAAGAAAATGTAAACTACGTTAATGAAAGAACTCACTATGGGGAACAAATTGTATTTGAAGGACAATCTCTACCTTTAATTTTGTAGGAAGACAGAAAAAATAATACTTTTGAAATTTTCGAAAATTCAGACTTAACCCTCAAAATTGGACCTACGCGGCTTTGTGTGTGTTATTCTATTCTTACAAGAAATTTAAGAAAATTGGAACGGTTTTGAAGAAAGTTTTTAAAAAATGTCCAGAGGGCTTCATGTAAACTACCCCCAAATTTTAAATGTTTTTCAAATTTCAAAGGACTCAAGCCAAATGATGTCAAACGTAAAATGTCTGGTTAGGCAGTGTGTCATTAAAACTCACCGCGCGATCTGCGACTGCTTTTCTTCCGCGAACCCTTCCTGGACCCGGACCCGGAGGATTTCCTGGACCTTTTGGACGACTTCCCCGACACTTTGGACGTCCGTTCCGACGTTTTGGAGGGCTTCTTGGACGGGCGCGAGCGCCTCTTGGACAGCACCGTGGCCTTCGAACCTTTGGATTTGGATCGCTTCTTCGAGCCCTTTCGGGAGCTCTTGCGGGACCTCTTGCGCGAGCGTTTCCTCGATCTCTTCCCGGAACTCGTGCCCGAGGCCTCCTCCGAGCTTTTCCTCGACTCCTCCGACTGCCGCTTCTCTGCCAGGCGATCGGCCAACTCGCGGAAAAGCGTGTCCGCCATGCTCACCGTCAGCATGTCCAACCGGTTCACGTTCACGTCGTGGGTGTTGAGCCCCTTCTGGAAGTAAAAGCTCACACTCAAGTTAGCATGTTCAATTTCTGACAGAGCGTATTTATCCCGTTGTGAAAGACAATACATGCGTTCTTTGTGATCATGTTCAGGTGATTTGCCATCACGATATGTGTATTGAGCCTGTGTTGGAAAACCTTGACTTCATTTTAAGAATAAGACATTTGCGTTAACTTCATGAGTATTGAGCTTGTTTCTTAAATGAAAGTGTGTGTACAAAGTGAACATATGCAGCCGGTTCACATGAACGTCATGAGTATTGAGATCGTTCTCAAATAAAAGTGTGTGCTGAAGAGGAGTATGCGCAGTCAGTTCACCTTCTCGAATTGCGTTTTCAGCCAGTTCTAGTCACGGACACCTGAAAGGTAGTTTTTATTGTCAATTATTGGCATTGTGATGAAATGGCAATACTGTAATGTCCCGAAGTATATCCAAAAATGAGGATCAAAATGTTGATTTTCATCCGAGGACACGCTATTTTCTTCTCAGTAGAACTCAAAACAGAGTTGGATGGCGGAGACGTACGACTACATGTAATGTGATATTTTCCTTAACAACGAAAATAAAGGGTTTCGGTGTGATAACTACAATTGTTGTTGAGAGAAGGCTAATATGACTTGTATTACTACTATTAATACTGCTATTACTCACAGGCACTACTTCTGTGTGATCGAGCAATAATGATAAGAACAGCTTCTGTCAAAGCTCTGTCGTAATTTCATGACAAGTTGCTTATTAACTTGTGTTCGTTTATATATTACTTTCAGAGAATTTACTTTTTGATAGATGAATGAAAGAACTAGTAATACATTAAAAAGTGATCTATACAGAAGACAAATATTTTTTATAACCTACAGATTCCTGAATATAAATGTAGTAATACTCATAGCTTAGTAACGGCGGCCTCAGTAGATGGGGTCACAGTCAGACTCGCTAAGCGACGCTGTCTTGTCTTGTCGAAGTCTTGTGAAAGAGAGGCTACTTGGTGGTCTAGGGTACTTAGAGTAAAAGCGTCGCCGCCGGCGCAGTGTAGAAAGTGTGCAGTGGGAAGAAGAGTGCGAGAGAAAGATTGAAAGATTTAGAGGGTCAGTAATTGAATGATAGTGAGTATGAACAGAGTATGCAAGACAGTTACTGAATAGCTATTGTTCAATCAGCGCGTTCATGCATACGACGCATGCATGCATCGCAGTCAGTGCAGCCAGAATACAAAGCACATTACGTGCATTTCCCCAAAGCGAGGTGACGCGTGTCTCATATAGTTAATACTGGTCAGATATTTGGAATCTCCACAGAAGAAAGTGTAAGGAAGCTTCTACATTATATTTATTTATTAAAATGGTAAGTATATTGAAGTAAATAGTATAAAATGTGGAATAAATGAAAACTCAGTATTTTAACAACTAAAATGCAACTATTAGTAACCTTCAGTTACTAGAGAAACACCATTCTAAAACATAAGTGACAAGTTAAACCATTAAGTATGTAAATAAATAGCGAGTTGCAGAAACACTTCGTGAAGTAGCAATGTTGGCTACATTCAAGATTCGAATTCGAATTTCCTGGAACGCTATCTGTTGTGTTCAAGGAGAAATCAAGCATGATTTCTCCGAACATAATAAGGACAAGGGAAAATGTGGGCAGGTCTCCCTCTCTTCCACAAACCTTGTTGAGATACTTCAAGAAGGATTGCAGATGCGAAGATTCCAGGCACTTCTTCAGAGCCTGTGAGAAGGTCACACGGGCATCCTCGTCCAGTTCCTCCAGACAGAAGCATGTACTTCTCTCTCGGTAATCCTGAAAAATAATATTGTTCGAGATATTACGAAATGTTTTATCCCGCAAACCTTCCTGAAATCTTGTGTGTGAAATAAGCTTCACATTCCATCATGCCATTTTCCATGTGAAGTAATGATCTCCCATTCGTATTTTATAAACAGAAAACAATTGTTTGATTATTAAGTAACTGAGCATACGATATTTGCTAGCGATTTACTTTAAAATACTTCTTCGTTTAGTTAACTAAATATGTTCATTAATTCCATGCAAAATCCTTTATTATCACTTTATTTCTGACACGCGTGAAATTAAAACTTTATCGTGCAATTAAATGTCTACAAAAACCAATCAGAACTCGGAGAACTGATCGAAATCGTTAAATTATATATCTATAACACAGACGTATCAAAGGTATTTCCAGACTGGCATGAAACATGAAAAAAATGTACTACATCACAGATTACGTACATTAAAACATATATAACATAAAAATATAAACGTATATATAATCAATGAACGAATGAAACAAAATTATAAACGAATAATTATTACCTCTTCTTAGACAATCATGATAATATTTGTAGTAAGTTAAATTAGAAACTATTACCCTACTCATTTATGGCATCAATCATCCTAACCCAGAAGTCGCTTTATATTGCACAGATGCTTACTTCATCTACTTGAATGTGACGGACCAGAGAGAGCAGATGCTTTGGTAAAACTTCTTTATTGTTTTACAAAATCAAGTGAATTATTTATAATTCAAAATATCGATATTCTCCTTTACACGCCAAGTCTTCAACATAAGCAAGAATGATCATAACACGTTTGACACTAGGTGACTAATGGAACATTAAATATTTAATATGAATAAATGTGTTACGTGTATAACACATGGCCTTAGCATATTACAAATATAAAAAAAATGTAATCGTCAGTTGTATTTACCCGCTCTGAAAGTACACCAGTAAAATGTCAAGAGTCAGAACTGAACCTCCTTTCCCACATTCATACGTGTTGTTCTCTCATACATGCCGTTACTTTTCTTACTAATTTATTTTTACATGACTTCGCCTGCTTTTAATATTTCAACCGCAATAAGTTAAATATTTTCCATTTTCAAACGTTTGTTATTTCTTATAACACACTTCATTACAGCTAGAGCCTCTAAAGCCCAGTAAAGTAGGTCTGGTTCATAACCAGTATGACATCACTAAATACATACCTCAAATGGTAAAAATATGATTGAATTTCTCAAAATTCAAATTATTCTTTAAGGGAAACGAAAAAATGTGGAACGTGACGCGTGAATAAAGGGGTATAATTGCATTCATGGTAAATCAGAAAACCCGCTATCGTTGCTAGTTTTCTTTAACATACCATTCATGCAATTACATCCCTCTTTATAGAGTCGTTTCGTTAATAACTATAATTGCATTTTATTTTTTAGAGGAGATAGTATCAGATGCTTGGGATTACTCGATGAGGTAGTATTTGTTCATATTTATATTTATATTTTTTACTATTGTTTGATTAAATAAATATAAAAAAGTACAGAACTAGCTACGTTAGTTCCACTAACGTAGAAATTCTTAGAGAAATGTAATAATGACCAACCTTTTTTTAACATACTCTACTTCGCTGAAATTATCTTGAACTCAAAAGTTCTTTAGTTTTGTCATATGTCGCTAAACATATAATCATGATATAACTATTTGAATAGTTAAATAATTTATACACATTCCACAATATTTTCGAAATTGGATAAAGTTTTGATTCGGATAAGATTTATATTATTCCACTTCCAGTGTGTAATTCTCTTATAAGATGACCGCAGCTTATTTTATAATGCTCATTATGGGATGGTATCATTGCAGTTTCATTTTCATTTCATGGCTTCATCAGCGAATGTCAATTTTGCTTATATATAATTTTCTATTTTTTTGAGCTTCATAAATGTAAAAGCTTATTAGTTATTTCAATATTAATTCACATTATCAAACATCGGTGTAATTTACTACACGAGTAAAGAGTGAAATTTATGAGGAGGAAAATTAGAATACCTCACAAATCAAATTTTTGTGTAAAAATTTAGGTAGCACTGTTACAGTTAGGATGGATCCTTAGTGTCAGTGTGTATTGCAAAGTGTGTATAAGAGTATATATTTCTTAAAAGTGTTCCACATTTCTTTTTGTTGTGTATCAGTGCATTCACATTCTTGTAGTGCTCATTTTATGTTTCTGTTTTCTGAATATTTTTTTTCAAATAATGTATCTCAGTGAATTCAATTACACTGCGGCTGTTAATATTTCAATCGTGGCTAGATATTTTGTTTTTGCCTTTCTCATGAACCATTGATGCAAAAAGCTCACACTGAAAACTGTGTGCGTGGGTGCACACACACCGCGGGGTTGTCGGTTTGCACTAGGGTACTTACTAATTCATCTTCTGTCCAAGTCACCATTCCATACATGGCGTCATGCAGCTCAGTCTCCGTGTCTTCGTCAGGAAACTTCAGAGGAAACAAGAGAAATGTTACTGAATGACCATTTATTCCAATTGTTCAAAATGCCATTTTAAATTGTATAATCTATTATTTCACTTTAAATGTGTAGGTAGTGCAAAATGATATACAATAAAAGAATAAGAGGTGGTATCTTGTCCAAAGCGATGACATTAGCCGATAATTCAATTATTTGGAATGCCGGCAACGAAAAATCAGCAATACGCATAAGCCGAAAAGCTCTGATCAATGAAACGATAATATATTTACGGAATGCAATGTTTCTATAATTTTAACAAAAACATATCTCACATAAACTGACAAAATTATAACTTTGGTATTTACTCTTTTGTCTTGTGATAATGTTAACAAAATGCAACGCAAAGTTAGACATTTATCTGACGTAAATGAAATAATATTTTGTATACTTATTTAAAACACTTTGGACAGAAAATGTTATTTCATGCGAAAGCAAACATCCAATTCCTTTTTAATAATATTATTTTTGAAGAACGTATTTGAAATATTGAGACATGATTATTTTCCCAAAATGTCAGCTTGGGGGGATATATTCTTTACGTCTGTTCTTTACGGTTTTTACGTCTGTACTGTGACATGCCCAACAATGTGTCTCTCTCTCTACGAAGAATCGCCCGTGAGTGCCATAACTCATAAGCAAAGAGTACTAAACGGCAAATCTCTGGGTTCGCCCGGCGGAAATCAAGTCCCATTTCCCCTCAAGTCTCACACTGCTGAGGTGATACTACTGTTACCACTACTTGTTCGTCCAATCCATTTGAACAAAAGAAACCGAGACTGGATCTTGGCGTGGACCGATCTTGCTGGTTCAAATAGTATCGCTATCGCAATGTCTGCCGTGGTGCGATAAACAGCTGTGACGACAATACGAGCATTATTTACAACCGGCGCGAGGCAGGCTTGACAAGCCTCGCTTGCCCGTGGTGGGTCCGCATATAGCGATTCCCACCACCGATTTGTTTATTTAGCGTTTTGTGTTGGGGCGCGTCGAATGGTATGTTCATTAGTCCCGTTAGTGTAGTGCATGTTGGATTTGTTTGTTTTTTCCGGGAGGTACTGGTGTTCCTCTGCCTCGAGATGGTAAGTAGCGGACCTATCAGTTTGATTGCCGGCGGATTTCTCCACGCCATGGTTCTTCCCTTACCATCCCAGTCGGGACAAGCTCTGAGATACACACATGTCTCCCGACATGTATGATAGTGCATGTAAGTATTAGTGAGAATGTATGTGTGCGTGGGAGGGGAGAGGATAGAACAAGGAAGAGGAAGGAAAGATCGGCCATTTTTTAGGACGCTTCCCCATCATTTGCCTGGTATTGATCGGAGAAAACCGGAAAACTGCCGATCAGAGCGGCTGACTTGATTTCTATTCCAGACGGCCGCTGAATTTGACCCAGCTAGGTAGGTAGTGTCTAATGTGACGTCATGGATTCTCACAGCGACCACAGACACAGAGCTTTCGTATAACAAATATATTTATTACAAGAAAACAAACAAATATAGTACCACTTAATAATCTACTTAAACCTAGCTTCTGATAGACCTACCTATCCGCCTGATCGCGGAGCGATCCAAAACCCGTATCTGAAGATGGTTTTTGATGTTTGTGGCATTGCCTCCACTTTTTTTCCTACTTTTGAAGCGCGGCACAAAGCCTCGCTTCCGTTACCGAATGTCCGCTGGACACAAAGTCCGTTCTGGCGCACCAAACGGCTGTTGCCTCGATCGCAGGAAGCGATCTTATCGATTGAGAAATCGCTGAATCGTGGCCACTCACACCACTCTTCACCGTCGGAGCACGCACAGACAGCAATCGCGTCCCCCGTTGACCGCAGTCACCAAGACATAAAGTCCGCAGGCTTCGTCAAACTAATGACTCCACTCGCGAGCCTGGCTCGCATATGCACCGTCTTGCGCCAAGTTTTGTGCACACGCACGAGGTTCTTCCCACCGTCTCTCAAACCGCCTACTGGCTCCGTACACCTTGTTATATAGGCGAGCGCCCACGTGACCTCCTACGTCACGCCACCCCTCTCTTGTTATAACAAAAGTGGGAAAAAGCCCTTCTTTTGTATAAGGCCGGAAGACACCCAAAGCCTTGTGTCTCCCGTCTCCGCGTTCGTCCCTTTACGAGAAAAACCACTATTGCCTGTGGCGAGACTAATCGCAACCAAGCGTCTCCCAAATACGATTGCCAATGACGGCACGCGGCTAATACGTTACAGCTAAAATCTTCCGTCGGAAACGAACCCTTGAGTTGAGAGCAAACTTAGTCGATTTATGTTCCGAGAAAGTGATAGTACCGTCCGCTCGTTCGAACGTGATGATGCAGCGCGCGACGGCTACATGTCGGCTTAAAGGGCCTTCCTCCGCCTCCAGTTATCTTCGCTAGGAGACATCACCCAGGGCGGGAGATTCAGCTCCCGACAGGTTTGCCGACTTGTGTGAGGTGGTAACTATGATACAAACACATGGGCGAGCTGCTCCTTTCAACCTATTTTTATTCGTTCAGAGCAGCAAACGGATAATTCACTAACCACGCGACCCACAATACGGGCAAAGGTCAGACGCTAACCACCGTGCTCCACGGCGGGCGAGAAATGTTGTGAAACATTTTGAATATGGCATAAAGCGATAATTTCAACGGAGACAAACCAAAAATAACTCGATCAAAGTGTAGTTGAAATAAAACATGCAATATTAAAAAAAGTTCTTTATAAACTGTTTCAATGACTTAAAATAATATATTAATTTTGCATTTAAAATTCCCCACTAACATTGTGTCGAAAACGGGTGCATAAAGCCCAATGGTTACACAGCGACCCACTGCATGTCTTTGCTCATGAGCAGTAATCTCTAAGTGAGGTGCATGAAGTGACAGGAGTGGCGCGCGGTACGGGCCCCTTTTGTCAACCGCACTACTCGGCATTCGCAATAGCATCGACAGAAGAACCCACAGCACCACGGAGCAGCCACAGGCCCTTAGGGCGCCTTGCCACGCCGCCACGGCAACGCGCGTCCGTCAAGCGCAAGGCTCTTTCGCCGACCCTCCGGCGACGACGAACAAAAGGGACCTGCAGCTGGTAAAACGCCGGCGACGCGGCGGCCCGCAGTGGGAATCCACCATTTAAAGCTGCGTGTCTCTAACGTGGCGCGTACAGCCTCCGCAATAGCCGACAGTCCTTGACGGACGCGCGCTGCCGTGGCGGCGCGGAAGGCGCCCTTTAAGAGTAGCTCGTACCGCGGGGCGGGGCGGGCCTCTTGGGCCGTGAGGGGCGAGGCGGCGGGCGACAACGAAGGGAGCTGACGTCTAGGCGCGGCGTGCGGAAGCGAGCGGACAGCCGCGTCGCCGCGCGCCGCCGCCTCCGCCGCCGCCGCCGCCGCCCACGGCCCGCGCGCCTCGCACGCCGCGCGCGTGCGGCGACACACAGCGACGCCGCGGCGAACGCCTCCGCCTGAAGCAAGTGTTGCCAGATGTGTTTAGAGGATTCCGCCATGTTCGTTTCAACTTTCCGCCCGAAAATCCGCTGAACTGTTTTAAATTTCCGGCCTAAATCCGTTAAACGTAAAATTACATTTTTCCATATTTTAGTGTTGTTTTTAATTTATTCCCTAAAAAAAATATGATTGCGAAATATAGTGGCGTTATTGAACCTGCAATTCAATTTTTAGATAATATAGAATGCATTACTAGGGTGAAAATTTGCAACATAATAACAATTGATTTCAGGTATTATATAATTGATTATATTAAGTATTATATTTATTTATTCTTGCTAGTATATATATATATATATATATATATATATATATATATATTATATATATATACATGGATTTTTAGAAATTTTAAAATGTACACCTGCGCAAAACAACTTATTAATAAAGGTTAACGAAAACTGATGCTTTACTAACTACTGCTATACTAACTTTATTAATTTCCACCGTTTATCCCACTGTCCGCGAAACTATTTTTTTCCGCCGTACGAGTTCAAAATCCGCTGAAAACGTCGGGGAATTCCGCCGATATGGCAACACTGGCCGGCAGCGGCTCATCAGCGCCAACGGGGCGGCATCCCACCCCTTTTACTTACTCGCCGTTACAAAGCTACTTGGTAGAAAGCGAAAGATGATGGTAAGGGGGATCCTGAAAACTATATTATTATCACAGATGAATGACTATGGACGGCATGATGGGTTAGAAAAGGTAAGTGGTGGTTGTTTAAACAGCCAACCACATGAGAATCCCAAAGTGGACAATTTCATGTCTCAAGAGGATCTGCAATCAGCTGCCTTCGACTCCATGACCCTGCGCCATCCAGGCTGGAAAATGTATCATTCTGTGACGTCATGGATACTCACAGCGACCACAGACACAGAGCTTTCATGTAACAAATATATTTATTAACAAGAAAACAAAAGAAATATATACACTTAATAATCTACTTACACCCTAGCTCTGATAGAACTACTATCCCCTGATCGTGGGAGCGATCCAAACCCGATTGAAGATGGTTTTGATTGTGGCATTCGCCACTCCTACTTTTGAAGCGCGCACAAAGCCTAGCTTCCGTGACCGGATGTCACGCTGGGACACAAAGTCCGTTCTGGCGCATCAACGGCTGGTTTGCCTCGATCGCAGGAGCGATCTTATCCGATTGAGACCCTTCTTCCTGTGGCGAGGCTAATCCTCTGCCAAGCGTCCCCAAATAGATGCCATGAGGCACGCTGGCTAATAAATTACAATACCCGACTCTCATTCTAATACTAGAGTACTGAAACGGATGAATACTGGTGCAGAAATATGGAATAAACCTTGAAATCGAGACGAATTTCACTCACAGAAAGATGAGTGGCATGGAAAGGGAGAAATGGTATGGGAAATATGCGTCGAGAGGGGAGTCTTGGAAGTGACGCGGAAGACGTAGAACGGAGATGTGTGACGTGAGACAGGGAAAAGGCAATGTGAGGTGTGGAAGGCTATCTTGAAACTAGCAACGTGGGGCCGGCGACGTGACACATGGGACCGATGTGGTGAGGTGTGGAACTAGCGACGCGAGACGTGGGACCGGCAACGTGAGACGTGGGACCGTTGACATGAGACGTGGGACCGGCCAAGTGATACTCGAAGCCGGCCAAGTGAGACGTAAAACTTGCCATGTGAGGTGGGGTGCCAGCAACATGCGATCAGCGACATGACACATAGGGCAGGGCAAGTGAGATGTGAGACCGGCGTCGTTAGACGTGGTGTTGGCGATATGAGACCAGCGACGTGACACGTGGGGGCGTGCAAGTAAGACGTAGGATCGGCGACGTAGGACGTGGTGCTGGCGACAAAAGACTAGCGACGGGACACTTGAGACCGGGCAAGTGCGATGTGGGAACGGCAACGTGAAACGGACAAGTGAGATGTGGAACGGGTGACGTGAGAAGTGACACCGGTAACGTGAGACGTGGAGCCGACGAAATGTGACCAGCGACGTGACACGTGGGAGCGTGCAAGTAAGATGTAGGATCGGCGACGTGAGACGTGGTGCTGGCAACATAAGGCCAGCGCAGTGACACGTGGGTCCTAGCAAGTGAGATGTGGAACGGGCGACGTGAGACGCGATGCTGGGGACATGAGACCAGCGACGCGACACGTGGGGCCGGGAAAGTGAGATGTGGATCGGGCGACGTGAGACGTGCGGCGCGAGGGGGAGGGGAGGGACGGGGGACGCACCTCCGAGTAGGCCTTGGTGCGCGCCGCGGCCGCCGCGCGCTGGATGGTGCGCGTGGCCATGGTGGCCGCCGACGCCGCCGAGTCGGAGCTGGCGTCGCCGCGCGCGCCGTCGTCGACGCCGTCGGCCAGCAGGAAGGGCCAGCTGTGCCGGTCCACCTCCGCCGCCAGCCGCTGCGCCTCCCACGTGTCCCTGCGCTCCGCCTCCCACGAGTCCTTGCTCGGCCGCTGCCACCACACACACACATACACTCCCGACGCTGTGCTCGCCGGGTACAACAAGAGTTATACATACCAAAAGTACTTATTTATGTCACGAGTCCTCGTGTCGAACTACATACAATGTTTTGGGTTATTTCTAGTTTATCGCTTATTCAAAACAAACATTTATCACTTTCATAAGTTAAGATTTGTCATTACTCTTGATTTTCTGTGGCATGAATTTGTGGTACTGGATGTTTTGTTTGTGATTAAAGTTGAATGTTTTTTTCTGCTAATGCGAGCTAATTGAGAAAAAATGCCCTGGAATTTCGAAGTATCAGAAGATATTTTCGTGCCTGATGTGATAAGCAGAAGCTGCAAGCCCTAGTTTGATGCCTTCTACATCTGTAACCACTTAGAGAAAGCTTATGATTTATTTTGTGATTGGATAAAAAAAGGAATGTTCGATTGGCGAAAGAAGAGTTCGAGGAACGAAGCTGGCATACGACCGTCAATATATCTTTAAATTGTAAAAATAAATTTTGTGTCAACGTTATATTTATTAAGATTAATGAGCACTGATAAGATCTAAACCCAAAATTCGGCTAAAATATTTTTAATAAACTCGAGTATTTTAATGGTATTCGCTATGGACACGCTCTTAAAGCGTTGTTAAGAAGGGAGGTTGCTAAGGGTCTAGGTGCGTGCACCAACGTAAACAATGAAAAGTCACTTTTGATATAAACTAGGTTTGTTCAGGTTATACTAACTTTTTATTTGGAAAAATTTAATTAAGAATGTTCATAACTCAATCAGAATAAAGTTAAATACACCGCCTTTCACTACGAAATGTGAAATTCGTAACACGGTAAAACCATTCTGAAAAATTATAAATTTTTTGAGGTGCCACTTTTCTTAAGCCTAGACAAGATATAAACCAGGAAATGGTACACGAGTCGTTCAAGATGTTAGAAATTGTCAGACGAAAACCGACGATATATATATATATATATATATATATATATTGAAACGAAGAACGTTTCTGCATAGTAAACATCAAAATTGATTACTAATTCTAATTAAAAGAAGCACTAAATCGATCAGCGTAGTAACGCCGCCGCCGCCACCGCTGCACTGCGCGCCACCAACGGTCAAATCGGGGGGTAGACGGGCGAGCGAGTGACGGTTGGGGAGTATAGGCAGAGAGAGGCCGCGAGCGCAACACGGACGGTCTGTGCTGCCTCAAGCAAGTTTATAGTGATATTACCAACAGTGTGGAATTGATTGTTAGCCATTAAGTGGGAGATTAGAGGTGATAAAAATTGATAATTAGGTGATTAGGAGAAATGGAAGTGCGCACCAGGACCGGGATCACGTGAAAACGTTAATACTGGAGTTTGAGTGGCCGACTGACACGCGTTCCATTTCGCCCGGGTGTGATGCATCAGCCGGGCCGCACCGGTGCGAACATTCGAGTGGGATTGAGAAGACCTGCTGACGAGTCGGAGACTCGCGACGGGACGAATTCGCCGCGTTTGTTGGCATCGTTTAGTATGAAGTGTGACATGCCTTGTACTGGCTGGGGGGTGGACCCGCGGCCGAGCTCGTCTGGCGACATTCGCGTGTTGGGCACGGCCCAACGCGGAGGTTCGACCGCCGAGGGAGAGCGATATCCCTATCCCGACAAACTTCGGTGCGGCGGACCGAAGTGTTGCCGAACACGGGCCGGGAAACCGCCGTGGCCCACGGGCGCGGGCCCTGCTCGCCTCCAGTGCCATGTCCGGCTAGGTCATTGTGGGAAAGCCTCTAAGGTACGCGGTTACTTGTGCCACGAATCACCTTTAAAATACTTGCGTCACCTGTCGTATTGTAAAGATTTTTGTTACATAGTAGTTTTCATGGTCATTTAAACTTCTTTAATTGAGCACAAGAGTTGTCCTCGCATCGATGTCTTCGCAATAAGCCAGCGCCAAACCCCTGTCGACGCCCCATTTCACAGACGAATGTACCGTCCCTTTAATCTCATTTTATTTGTCGTGAGAGTACGTTTTCCAGGTACGTCACATATATATATAGGGGGGATTAGTACTATATATATTGATAAAAAGTAGTATAACTATATATATATATAATATATTATAATATTTATATCTACGTAATGAACTTGTTAACTACACGTCGAGTGTGGGTAAGCGTTCTGACATTGTTTGAGTTCGTATAAGAAGCCGATGATGAAGTAGCCATGACTGGCTTTTGAGCTACCCTAAACACGATGAGATGCAAATTGAATCCTTGATCATAACAAAAGCTAGACGGGGAGTAAGAAGGTAAAACAGTCTTCATTTATAAATGGAGCTTTTTACTTTCTTAATTCTGTATAGTGCAAAAGGTTTTTTTCCACATCTTTCTTCATTCCGTATAGTATTTTTTATGAGAGAGAATCTACATATTCTGTGAGTATGAGAATGTAGTAGCGTGAATACGTTTGTTTCATAAAATTAATGGTGAAGCGGTACTCACTCTTTTATGTATTGAAATATAGATATAAGATCATTCAGTGGTCACTAATGACAGTTATGACATGCGATTCAATCTTTATATCAGGTCTTATATATAGGGACATACGCTAGCTTAAGATCTGATCGCACGTTCAAGGTTTACTTTGATTGGTTCAGAACTTGCTTTTGTTTTTACTTTTAGTCAATGATATCGTGGAATATCTCAGGTGTATGTTTTATGGCCGCTACTTGTCATCGTTTATTGATGTGTCGGATATTTTCAGTTGTGTATGTGTTTTTTATAATTTGACGAATAACATCAGCCCAATACCATTAATTCTTTCTAGTGGACGATTTTGTGTAATTTCATATTTTTTCAGGAAAGACCACTACTCCTGGGCCGTAAGTCATTAGGACCGGATTTCAATGGTCAAATGTCCTAGCTTCGATCACAACGAGAGGTTACAAAATCATGTGGGTGGGATTTCTTATTATTCGTATCTTAACTTTTAGTAACTATGAGAAAAGTCCTGGGAGCTGTACTGGATGTGGTTTTCCGATCAGCCACATAATTAATGTTCGTATCTCTGGAACGAACATTCGCGAAATATTGCACAACCGAGTCAACATCTTGAAGAACCACCTGAATTTTAAAGATTTTTTACGTTCATCTCGCTGATTTCTTCAAGTCTCCGTGGAATGAATTTAGTTCTACCATATGGCATATTATACTATCTTTGGCATGAGCAATATTTTCCCGAGAAAGAAACTCCCTGTCGAATGACACGCTTCTTACATAAAGATTGTGAAAATATCTTTGCATATTTTTATATTTTTTCTGAAAGCTTATGTTTTTGAATAAAACTAGCTGTGTGAGATTTAAAAGTAAAACCCACATATTTGCGGCAGCATATGCGATTCTAAACACGGGCTTTGCATGCATTATCTATTAGTTTTACTAATCGTAATTATTTTAAATGGGTGCGGTGGTTGTCCCTTAAGTCTAGTACTCGGCATAATGGAAATTAGATTATGTTCTATAATATGAAAAAGCGTATTTGATTCAAGAATTTTTTCCATTAATAAATTTATTTACTGTGTGGAATTTTTGTAAGAAATGCGAGGAAAATCTGCAGCTATCTGAGTTTCTAGATAAAAATCAATAAAATCACTCAGGAAGTAATAAATATGGTGTCAATACAGACTTCTGATCATTTGCAACGGCGTTGATTAGGATAACTTTATTATGCTGATAACAGTGTAATTAAAATTTTCGATATGTGCCCTGCCGAAAATAAAAAACGTTTTTTATCTAAGACAGTTAGTTTGTATTCACCTTCAATATTTAAGCTTAATGTCAATATGCTAGAGGAAATGCCCAGTTAATTTCTTTTGTAGCAGAAGTGCACAAACACACTCTGATTAAATATAATCACCTTGTCATGAGTTAAATAAGTTTTATTTCGATGACAATCATAATTTCTTACGCAGTAAAAGATTACGAGATAATATGTACAAATGATAATATGTCGGTCGAGCAATATCGTGCAATACTTGTTTGAGGAAGATAAAGGACTCCTTAAACTACGATCATAGCCCTGTGATTCAACCGAAATAGTGGTCCGCATACTGTCTAACTTTAATACGTGATGATGAATCTATGTTTTGTGGGAATTGCAGTACAAGCATGTTTGCCATTTTCTATTCTCAAATTACCGAATCTCCCAAGATTTCAATGATTAAATTTACTCTCTTATATGACGAGTCTTTTATTCGTGTCTAATTATATACTTGAATAATAAGATTTTCCGTCTCTACTTCTACTTAGGGAAATACCACGAAATTAAGAAGCTATTTCTAGTAGAAAAAATTAGTATTGGTTAGGGCGGGCAGATTTGGATTGGCAGTTTTGGAAAGAGTATGTGGTAAGTTCCGTATATCGGTAGCGAGACCAAGGTAAATAGGAAATAATTGCGTGAAGTGTCGTGCCACTTCTATGGCAGCCTACAGTTGTTTTCTTAAATTGTATTAACAATCTCTTTTTATTGGTTACAATTCTTAGTAATAAGCCAATATTCCATATTACAATGGTTTTCCTAACTCAATAGTTTTTGACTCTTGCTCACATTTTATCCAGTTTAAATTCTCTATAAGATAAACTGTTATACAATTGGGTACCAAATTAAAAATTTCTTCACCTGCATATAATGTGTATTATACGGGAATAATGGGTCGCTTTTAGACAAAACAAAAACAAAGTAAACATAATGTTTTTCGTGCAAAATAGAATTTCTATCGATATCAATAAATTTCGAACGATTAGTTTAAATATGTTCAAGCCCAGATTAATTTAATAATATTTAATAAATACCCTAATATCTGTTTTATTATAGATATTCGGATCTTTATCTTCAATTCGATCGCAGAAAAAAATATTTGGAGCTAGCGCACGAAGTTTGTTCACTTCTTCAACAGTCGCTTCACGTGACTTATCCTAGTATTTTCCTCCGCACCCGACGGGCTTGTGATGTACGCTTTCTATGTTTGCGCAAACGTAGGATATGCACGGTCTCTGCGCTCAAAAAGTGGCTGAAATTACAACAGCCCCTTCCGCATCGTGAACATTAAGCGATCATTAACCTCGTTTGTCCCCTTGCACATCCCGCCGGGGCGCGCTGTTTCATCATAATATAAACGTTAGCGCTAATCTCGCTACTATCCTTAACTTTTCTAGTTACTGCAATCCACGAAATTACCACCTGATGACCGCTCGCCGTCGAGTCGTTTGCCGATTGGCGAATCGCTTGCATACAGCACGCGTGCGCTTGATAAATAATTGATTACTCTCTTATGTAGCACCCTTGGGTCATTTTGAATGTACATCAGAAGCCTAACACATCCATGGTCGTTTTTTCATTCTTTTTTCTGTTTTTAATGCACCAGCGAGGTTTATGGCTCAAAGCAAAAAGGCTTCCTCTTTAATAATCCTTAAAGCTGACGAACCACATTCGGCATATTTACAAATTCGTGCAGCAACAGTGGTACTCTCAGGTGAGAGCATCAGGGGACACATACCAGATTACAGAGTACATTGCAACAACTTACCAGCCAAAATAAAATGATTCAACAACAAAGAGCCATTCTGTAAGCATTGCCATCTCTGAAGGATTCACTCCCACCATACGGCGTGCTATGCCCATTGGGTCTATGCACGACAATTGTGGGAAAACAAATATGATTCACACTTACGTACATTCTCGCACTAGTTTTCTAACTTTGGCATATTTTTAAAAAACAGGTTTCTTAATTCATCTGTTCTTGTTAATTATATTATTTCCTTTGGATGCCTCGGTCTAGTTCTAATTGTATAGAACACTTGTGCAGCAGAAGGCGATTTTCACTTGGGATAAAATTTTGTAATCGAATTATCGTTTAATGTCATCGGCAAGGTGTAATGTACTATAGTTGTGATTTTTTGGTGTGTGAGCTGTTGGAACATTTACTGATGTAATACTTATACTACGTTCGAGTGTTGTATTAAGCAAGGGTTTGCTGAAAATATATTCCCCCTAATAAAAATCATTTTTGAACAAATCCAATGATCATATAAGAGACAAGGTACTGGTAAAATATAAATTATTGAGAGAGGCTTACAAGAAATCAGTTGGTGAGATTTGCTTATTGAATTGTGCATTGTACAATTATTCTCTGTAATGCTATAAGTCTGGGAGCTATAACATATTTCCCAAAATATATACCATATCTCAGGGGAAGAAACTTCGCGAAATATAAAAACAACGAGCGTGTGGAGGCTGACTGATTTGAAGAAATCGCCTCTTTCTGGGGCTTTCTCTTCCTGGGGTTCTTCTCTGAGGGGCTGCCTCTCTGAAGCGACGTAGCATAAGAACCAATTTAGTGTTCCAATTCTTACATGATGTTCATTTAAGGTTTGAAACGAATTGAAAGCCCTAGAAATTGTTACCTTAACATCAATCATGGGCAGCGTTTCTGACTGAGACATGACCTCTTTATATTCTCCTCGGGTCACCACCGACTAATGGCATCAGCGAATAACACACGAAGAATCTATTCCCTAATTATGCAAATCCGTTTATGTTTTAGTATGCAATTCTGTTTCGCGTGAACAATTTCCCACTCAATATCAATAGAATAGAACAGTGGAGTGATAAGAGCAAAAATGTAAAAAGTAATTAAAAGGGCCGCTCTTTTAATAATGTGTTTGATGAAAACTCAAAGTGTTTTTGCTTCGGTAGTAGTAAATAAAACGAGCTAATACTGGGTCCAGAAATGTTGCTCGATTAATTATACTCTGGTACTAATTCGGAGGATAATTTCCAGCACGGCGAATGTAAAGCTTTAATAGAGTAGGCATTTAAAACAGGTTAGAATGCAGAAATAGCACCAGTTACATCGTTTCATTCGTAACATTATTGTAGTGTTATGACTGGAAAAATGTTTTAATTTCATTTAGAATTAAATGGTGAAAACGCTATCATTCCATCTTCTCTTTATTGAGAACTTCAAGGTCTCAAACATCAAAAATATTTAAATAAATACGAAATAAGGAATGTCCAAAATAATTAGGAGCATATCAATCACAATGACATATTTAACTTATTGCTATACATACGTGTCGAAATAATCATCTAAGGATAGTCAAAATCATAAATGTTACCCTATACTCCCGCCATATTAGCATGCTCCTCTGAAACAATTATTGATTAATACAATAATATAAAATAATATCTAATAATTAATAATAATATATAATATTCAAGAATAATTGGAAGACATTATCTACTTTCGAAAAATGCCCGCAGTAAAAAAATCAGTAAACAGTAGACTCAATTAACAATGAATGTGTGGACATCTTTGCGCAGTAATCAGGGTATACCACTGAAGCTGCTCAAGAACACATCGCGAAATTTCAGGGACGAAAAGGAGCTGAGGATCAATGAAACTTCGATGGCCGGTACACTACTTGCTCTCGAAGTTATCATGCGACAATGGAGATCGAACTGATGGTTGAGTGGAACTCGAGTTGTTTTTCGTTGAGCGGGAGGATTGTGCTGATTCGATCAGATACGTACCACAAATTTCCCTCGGATACTATGCAAACGGGGGGCAACATTAGTAAAAAAATAAAGTGTCGGCTGTATAGAGAAGGCCACAAAAGTATACCAATCGCGTGATTTTTATGACAGATTCAATGATGCCAATTTCCTAATCTCTAGAAATTGCACTGGTAAATTGGCTACTAAGTATTAACTGAGCAGATAAGGTACTGTCAAATGAAAAAAATAGATGGAAATACGCATAATCTACGGAAATGAACATGGAAGCAACTAAGACTGGTATTTGTGTTTTACAAAAATTCGCAAGGTCAATATTATATATATTGCATCCCTAAAGCAATCTTCACTATTGCAGAAGAATATAAAATATCAACACTCTCAATTGCGGCGCCAAAGAATGACCAGTTAAGAAGTCTATTGTGCCCCATGGTTAATTACATATACCGGTAATGTCCGGAAAGCTGGGGAATTGTGAAGGATAAACTCCAATACTTAATGCGGCACTTAGAAACACCGAGGTTGCTTTGGCAACTAATTTGGTAAGGTTCTTTCACCGTTGTACTCAACCTTAAAACTAAACGAGAGACTAATGACATTTTTTAATAATATAATAATAATATAATTAATAATAAAAATGAAAGCTCATTATTTGTAAGTTTTACTAGGGATTATTACTATTGTTACTTAAATATGAAATGAAATGTCTACATGTTTCATCTGTATATATATATATAATATATTATATATATATATATAAATGATATGATCAGAATAATGATATACTTGTTTAAGATTTAAATCAAACGGTGGATGTACTTCTAAACTGCCAATTTTTCATGCTTTTGTTTTTTTTTACGTCCATCTTCAATCTCGTCTTAACCGGGATATATCACATTGCGATCTTCCTTAAGCATAAAACTCCTCCTTCATTGCTCCTTTCCTCGTTCAGTACACCGCTTAAAATGCAGCAATTTTAGGATTTTACCGAAGATATCGGAAGATTTTCTTTGTAAAAAAATTGCATGGAATTCTTCTTGAACCATGTACATACAATAAAAAATCGTATTAGTGCCTGCGGAAGAAGGAAGGGAAAGAAAAACTTGAAACCGCAAGCCAATAGGGCAGTAAATTCATATGTTTGAAGAGCAGCTTCGTTAACAAATGAATATGGGATAATGTGATCTCTAACCAATACAAACAATGTGCTGTGGTAATCTCGAGAATTAAGCTGTCTCGCAGAGTTGAGTAATTAAATCGAATGCCATTGCCCGGAAAGAGAAACTTTAAATGCAGCGAATTACATTAGCATTGCGTATATGAATCGTCGTGTTGCTTAATATTCCCAAAAATTAAATGCTTTATGAAACAGAACATATAACAAATATATTTTTGAGTTTTTTAATTTAATGAATTAACACGTCACTCAAGATAAAAGAAACTAAGATACAGGTGTTGCGTCTATAATTAATTTTAAATTAGATTTTCTAAGCAGATAGAATTCTGGCAAAAGCATTTTAAGACGACGTCTTCTTCTTTGATTTTGTATAGGAAGAACAAAAACTAGAGAAAAGAAGAATCATTGCTAAAAACTGAAAAAGAATACCAAATTTTTTAGACACGTAATGCGTTAACGAAGAGAGTGCGCAAAGAGTAATATGATATCTATTTACATAATATTTCGTAATTACTTGTTAATGAATTGAATGTATTATTGGGGAATTCATTGACAGAACGAGATTTATTTCCGAGGAATTTTTCTGGGATTAAAAGATTTGTGAGATATTTTTCATTACATAATTATTTTAATTTCAGTCAACGGGATGGATAGAAACATTTAATAATGCTTTTCAATCAATATTAAACATAAAAATATTCTGACTGTTCAAAAGGAGTCTATTTTGATAGTAGTTTTTTTGGTTTGGTAATACTTATACACATGTGTCAAAAGTATCGAACCGTTCAAAATGGTGTTGGTGAAGTCGTGTTTTTCAGAGGGCGCGTGCATCCCTGTTTGCTATGGTTTGTCACTATACACGGCCTACGTTGAGTTTTAAAACACCTTCTTGCCTTCACTGCGATAGCATTGAGATGGATCTTTCAACACGATGAGCACTTTTTCATACTGCCGGCCTGTGATGGAGTGTTTACACGACATACATACTGAAATGACGGCTGTACAGAGTTCTGACTTGAATCTATGAACACCTTGGGCTTTGGAAGCGGACTCGTTTCAGACCTCACCCGACCTATCATCGATACCTTCTTCAGTGCAGACTCCGGTAGAAGGGCCGCCATTCCCCAAGAACTTCCAGCACTGATTAAAGTACGCTGCGAAGAGTGGAGCTGTATCAAGCCCACCTATGAATTAAGCATTCGATGGCGGGTCACGAACGGTAGTCATTTCAATTAACGACTGAGTTAAAGAAAGAAGGCAGAATGGATACATTAGAAAGGAAAAAGCGCAAAATGCAGTCTCTCTGTAAATAATGGGAATTTACAAACTGACACAAGATCAGTTCTGCATCATTTTGACAACAAGGGTTTTTCACAGGGCAAGATTATTCCTCTTGACATTTGTGAGGTAAAAAGCAAAAATTGACATTTTACTTAAGAGCTTTGTAGCAGGCCTAAATTAACATGACATTATGTAACTAAATTACAACAAAATTTATATTCTACACTAGATGAGTTGTGAAATAATAGAGACAATTATTTATCTGGTGTACAACTTCTGATAACGATCATTCAAACTTAATAGAGGTAAGCTTTTCGAATTTTTTTCACCACTCGTCATTAAAAGTGTTTTTATGAATAAGCTAGGTAAACTATTGATACTATCCTAAATAGAAGGATAATTCCATCGAAGCCTGCATTCATTGACAGCGAAAATGGATTATGTAAATCCGTGGTCAATTCATTTCGTCCGCGATATAGGAGTTAGGCACGCCAGAGTTGGCGTGGCTGGCGGTTACGCTACTAATTTACTGTAGCAGCTGTCAGACTTGTTAATCTGTTCTATTGGCGCATAGCGCGATGTGTTTTGATGTCGAACATCGGACATCAGGAAAATATCTCTATAATTATTCCTAATATTAGTAACTGTATGTATAAGTAATGAGCCAGCATTTAATAACTGAAATGGATCATATTAAACAGACATCTGTTTCGGTAACACATCTCCCTTAAAATGTTTTTAAACGGGCAGATAAACGTACAGTAGGGGGAAATTAATATTTTTACAAGAAATAATATTAAATTAATTTTTTTTAAAGATTTAAATATTAAAAAATATGGAAACATAATGAAATAGTTAAATAAGACTTATATCATGCTTTTAAACAATACCTTGACTTGCATTGCTTAAATTCAAGACTCCGAAATTAGTATTTGGTAGAGTTGATTAATATCTGTAACAGAGAAATGGAAAAAAGTGTTTTGAGTTAATTAATTACGAAACGTAT
This sequence comes from Gryllus bimaculatus, assembly GCA_017312745.1. Lineage (NCBI taxonomy): Eukaryota > Metazoa > Arthropoda > Insecta > Orthoptera > Gryllidae > Gryllus > Gryllus bimaculatus. Next base: position 196,858 of record BOPP01000217.1, read on the forward strand.
AATAATCACATTAGCGGGACGGAATAACGTCTAAAATTAATTAACAAATATTTTAAATGCCGCATGAGACATTTTTTATGAATAAATGTTTCGGAGGTTTTCTGTTTGTGAAAATACTATGAGGGGTATAGGCTTCTTTGAGAATATCTGTTTTAATAGAGGACATGGATCCAATATTTCATTGTACGATTGTCATGCATTCTTTATAGTTTAGTATTTAATGTGGTGTTTTTTTAATCTACGATATTTTTTATCCTCAATTTTAAGGCAAATGTGCCTATTATAAGCGAGCGAGCTTCTAGAATGTTTAACACATTAACATGGATTTTTTAAAATTTGGTTCGTAAGTTATTCCGTATAATTTTGTCAATGCTGATTAAACAAATATGCGAAACTCACCGAATTGTATATATAATGTTACGCTTTTGATAGAAAGTTTTTCTGCGTAAATGACTAATGACATTTTTTCAAATGAGTTTTGACACGGCAGGACTGTATCAAAGTCCGTCGAGGTAAATTTTAAAGCGCCAAAATGTTGTCATGCCATATTGGCGGCGCGTTAAAAACTCCTTACAGGTCATTTGATTCTCGCAAATCAATCTCAGCTACATACCGCTATCATACGATAGGGCTGGAACTGTCAACAAGAGAAAGAACGTAGATCCACGCTCGTCTCAATGTAACTGGCGGATACAATGGTGGATTGTAGCTATCATTCTCCCGTTTCTTCAAACTGTAATAACGCCATCATCGATGCCGAGGACGGATTTCAATAAGTGATGTAAGAACGAAGTGAATTATTAATATTTATATTATTTTATAATCATTTTCAGTCATGCAAGATTATAGATTTTCAATCATGTTATAAGGCTTATAGGATGTTCGAAGCATACTTTTGAACACGAGAGAGGGTGATATGATCATGGGTTTGCAATAAGACTTGTAGTAAAAGGGAAATTGCGTATAATTAGAGTTTATGGCAGTGAAGGACTCCTTTGCCTCGGATTTTTAAGAATCTTATGCAGATGTTCGCAGTACGTTCTGCCTCAGACAAGGATCTGCGGAGCTTT
>BOPP01000217.1:197952-216766 GCA_017312745.1 Gryllus bimaculatus
TATATATATATATATATTCGTATGACGAACGTACCGTCTGAGTTTGTAGTAAGCTCATGGACATTGTTTGAGGTTAATAATAAAAGCAATGAGTGCAATGTTTGAATCCTTGCATCCATTTAACAAAAGCTAGAGGGGAGTAAGAAGGTAAAAACGTCTTCATTTATAAATGGAGCTTTTACTTTCTTAATTCTGTATAGTGCAAAAGGTTTTTCACATTCTTTCTTCATTCCGATATAGTATTTTTATTGAGAGAGAATCTACATATTCTGTAGTATGAGAATGTAGTAGCGTGAATACGTTGTTTCATAAAATTAATGGTGAAGGGTACTCATTTTAGTATTGAAATATAATTAATATTTCAGTGGTCACTAATGACAGTTATACATGCGATTCACACTTTATATCAGTCTTAATAATAAACATCGCTAGCTAGACTGATCGCACGTAATTACTTGATTTTCAGACTTCTTTGTTTTACTTTAGTAATTGATATCGTAATTCATTCTATGTTTATCCTAGTAATGTTTTTGATGTGTGGATATTTCAGTTGTGATGTTTTTTATAATTTGAGAATACCATCAGCCCAATACCATTATTTTCTAGTACATTGTGTAATTCATATTTTTTCAAAGACCACTGATTCGTAAGTCATTATACATTTCAATGGTAGAATTCCTAGCTTCATAAAGAGAGGCTTACAAGAATCATGTGGGTGGGATTTACTTATTATTCGTATTCTTACTTTTAGTAATATAAAAGTCTGGGAGCTGTACTGATGTGTTTCCACAGAATATTATTCGTATCTCTGGAACGAACATTCGCGAAATATTCACAACGAGTAACATGAAGAACCACTGAATTTTAAAGAATTTTTTTACGTTCTCTGAATTTTTCAAGTCTCCGTGGAATGAATTTAGTTCTACCATAGTGGATATGATATATTGGCATGAGCAATATTTTCCCGAGAAAGAACACACCTGTCGAATGACAGTTTACATAGATTGTGAAATACCATATTTTTAATTTTTTCTGAAAGCTTATTGTTTTGAATAAAACTAGCATGTGTGAGATTTAAAAAGTAAAACCCACATATTTGCGGCACATATGCGATTCTAAAACGCTTTCTGATATCTAGTATAGTAAAATTTAATTGCTTGGTTCCTTGTCTATCATATGGATAGATTTTGTTCTAACATTAAAACGCTATTTATTAGATTTTCAAATAAATCATTGGTGTATTTTGTAAGAAATGCGAGGAAAACTGTCAGCTACTGAGCTAGATAATCAAATAATCTTGGAATAATAAATATTGTGTCTTACGCTTCTGTCATCCGGCGTGAGTTTTATTATGCTTGATACAAATTAATTGATATTCGCGAAAAAAACGTTTTTATCTAGAGAGTGTGTTATATTGCTGTCATATCTAGAGAAAGCAGAATTTTTGTGTAAGGCACAAAAACTCTGAAATAATATTGTTGAGAAATAGTTTTCGAGAACAATCATAATTCTTACGAGAAAGAACGAGAAAGTACAGTAATGCGGCGAGCAAATCGGCAAATGTTTGACAGAAAAACTCTTATGGACTGGCCGTGATAACGAAATAGTGGTCCCATTACTTCCTCTTAATACGTGATGATAGAATCTATGTTTTGTGGGAACTTGCAGTACAGTATGTTTGCCATTTTCTTAAAAACGACTCCAAGATTTCAATGAAAATTACCACTTAAGACGAGTTTTTATTCTTTAATATTCTTAAAATAATATTTCCGTTCTACTATTAGGAAATCGAAAAATTAAGAACATTTTGTAAAAAAAGTATTTTGGGCGGCAATTGATTGCAGTTGGAAAGAGTATGTGGTAAGTTCGTATATCTAGCCGAGACCAAAGGAAATAGGAAACTAATGCGGTAAAGTGTGTGCCATTCTATGGCACTACCAGTTGTTTCTTAAATTGTATTAAAATCTCTTTTTATTGGTTACATTCTTAGTATAGACCAAATATTCCATATTACATGTTTCTAACTTCAATAGTTTTGACTTTGCTCCACATTTATCCAGTTAATTCTCTTATAAGATAAATGTTATACAATTGTACAAATTAAAAATTTCTTCACCTGCATATAAATGTGTATTATACGGGAATAATTGGGTCGTTTTAGAAACAAAAACAAAAACAAAGTAAACATAATGTTTTCGTGATAGAATTCACGTATTGAAATAAATTTCGAAATTAGTTTATTGTTAAGAGATTTTTAATAATATTTATAAATATCTAATATCTGTTTTATTAATTTCGAATTTTATTCAATTCGACGCGAAAAAATATTTGAGTGGCAGAGTGTCCCTTCAAAGTCGCTTCACGTGACTACTCCTAGATTTTCCCCCGACGGGCTGTGATGTACGCTTTAGATTTTGCGCAAACTAAATATGACGGGTTCGCGTCAAAAAGTGGCTGAAATTACACAGCCCTCGTGTTACAAAGCGTCATTTAACTCGTTGTCCCAGTGACATCGCGCGCTTTATCTAATTAAGAGCGCAATCGCTACTATCCCAGTTACTGCACCACGAAATTACACAGATGCCGATCGCCCGAGTCGGTTTCGATTGGCGAATCGCTTGCATACGAGGTGCCTTGTTATAACACATCTATGTACCTTGTCATGTTGATGTAATAGAAGCCTACACACCATTTTCATTCTTTCGTTTTTAATGCCCGGGTTTGCTAGGGCCTTTAAATAATCCTTAAAGCTGCGAACACCGCATATTTACAAACGTGCACACAGTGGTACATTCAGGAGAATCAGGACAAATACAGAGTACAATTGACAACTTACAGCAAAAAACAATGATCTAACAACAAAGACATTTTTAAGATCATTGAAATTCTCACATCCGTGCTATCCATGCGTGATCGACAATTGTGGGAAAACAAATATGATACATTACGTACATTCTCGCACTATTCCTAACTTTGGCAATTTTAAAAAAGGATCAATTTCCATGAAAATTAGACATGTTTCAGAGTTCTTTACACTATCGGAGGACCAAGTTTAATATAAAAAATTGAGCAGTTTTTGAGAAAATTTTGTGAATATTGAGGTTTTATGTAAAGTTCCCCCCAAAAATCCGTCCAAACGCGGAGAGTATCGAATTTGTTCAGATCGATCGGGGAATAACAAGTATTGAGAAAATAGTTTTTACGGATTGTTGCTAACTAGACGTATTGCTGTCAATCGTCCACTAATTAACGGGCCTTCGGTTACAAATCAGCTTAATATTGAAGTAAACCTTCTACGGAATAAAGTAAAATCTCAGAAAAATTGCCAGTCTACGGCTATATTTAAACTAGGAGAGGCAATACTACCGTACCTAATTTGAATATTTCACGTGACCATAAACAATTCACAATTACCTGAACATTGGAAATTAGCTTTTGTCGTACCAATTTTCAAAAATGATGACAAAAGCATATTATGTAATTATGAGCAGGTAAGTCTTACGTCAGTGGTCTGCAAACATATGGAGCATCTAGTTGCGAGTTACATTAAGTAAGAATGAAAAAAAAAAACTCTATGACGATCAACACAAGTTTAGGAGTGGTTACTAATGCGAAAGTCTGGTAGTCACGCTATTTCAGGATTTAGCAGATGAAATTGCCGCGAGCGGTACAGTAGACGCATTAGTACGGATTTTGCCAATGCGCTCAATGTCGTTCCACACGATCGGCTAGTCCAGAAATAAAGGAAATCAGGCATCAATGTGGTGGCGTGGATTGGAAAGTTTCTGCGAGACAGAAAACAGAAAGTCCGAATCGGGCAACAGTTATCTTTCGGGCCAAGCGTTTCGTCAGGAATACTGTCGTACCGTGTAGAGCAGAGACATTACGAAAGAAGTGATTTCAGGGTCATAGTGAAGTGAACTGAAATGAAGAGAAGTGAAGCAAAGTGTAGTGAAGTGATGTGTAGTGCAGAGTGGTTTAATTGTACAAATATTAAAAATTAAATTGTACAAATATTTTGATTGTGAGCAGAGCTTGGTTATTAAAGTTTATTTTCCTTAATGTAACTTAATGTTTTATGAATAAGTTTTTATATTATTATTATTGTTATTATTATTATATTAATTATTATACCAATATTTTTACTATTGTACCATTATTATAATATATGGCACATTCATCTACATCTTAATTCATTAGATAAACATCCATGCTCCTCAAGTACTTATTAATAATTTGTTTCAATGATCTTTTCATGTTACACAATGTATTAGAAATATACGGTTGTTACATGTATTTAAAGTAAAAATATATGAACACTGATGTGAAATTTACCGCGTTTCATTCAAGAATTTAAAAGGAAGACCGACCAAGGTGAATTCTTGACTTACACGACGGTGATGCACAGGATTAAATCTTGCGCATCGCACCATGCATGCGATCTAATCTAACTGCATTCGTAGCAAATAACTCAGCAAGTCATCAATTCCTTTATTCTCAACCGCCGAGCGAGACCGACGTAACCTAACTCCGAATCGTTTGCGTAGTTATCAGTGACCGAGACAGAGTCTTATCAGTACTAGTGCGATCGATAATAATGGCGTAGCCCACGACAGTTTTGTGGCGTTGTGGCAAAACTACACTAACAACAACTATATATCAAGGCAAGTGCAATATCACTTAGACAAATTCAGAAACTGCATTTCTCTGTCATTTGTGACAGTACAGAACTAAAAACAGTAAGTGCTACAGTGAATATCTCAACCAGGATAAAAGGGTTAAGTGTTCAAAATGTTTTCAGATGTCCCCTTAGGGGGACATATCAGCATATCGATAGAACCACTGAACACTAAAGGAAATATTGACTAATATTCGACATTACTTGGTTCGCAATTCACGCACAAAACCAAATGGTAGATCTACATCAGCAATACCAACTCCTACATCAAAATCATATGCTTCAAGAATAAGAACACAACTTCAAAAACTCGTTAATAAATTAGAACAAGACCCAAGTATTACAAGAACAGGTTTATCATTCATGGATCGATGCAACAATCAGCACGGAGGCAGCCGCACATGTTCCAGATATTCATGTGGGACTTCCACAGTCAGCCTGACACCTTCAACCTGGAGAAGATAGAGCAGCTGAAAACATTGCTGAACCTCATCAAGCAAGTGCACATCAGCAACGGACAAAAAAAAAGAGAACCCACACAAGTAAGTGATTGTGGGGTTGCGTAGAATGCTAACCAATTGTGCAGTAAAAACACTACTTTAATAAATATACATTCAATGTCAGAAACAATAAAATAATCAGATGAAAATGTAAATAACACAAAACTATAACCAGAAAATATAACGATACCTCTCATATGTATTAGATACGCAGCAAACATAACACTTCTAACAAAAGATCTAATGAAATTTCGGTTTCGAGAAAGGAGACCATTGTGAACTGAATGTGTGTTGCTCGGCGATAACGTTACGAGCCTCTGATAGTTCAGCCGCCGATTGAAACGCGTTCGGAGCGTTGGAACGCAGCCGCGGCGCCGCGCCACCGATCGGCCTGCAAGGCCCTGCGGTTCACTTCGTTTGAGAATGCCTAAGAGTGTGGCTGGCCCTTCAATAATTAAACGCTCTTCGGAGTAGCAAAAGGCGCATCTTTCTGAACGTTTTCAATTCGTTATTGCAAAGGAATCAGTCGTTACCGGTGAAGCAAATCGCAGAGTCAACATTTCACCGTAATATCCGTGTCGTGCGTGTCGACACTCCGGAATGAGCTCACTGTCAAGGGGCAACTGCAAGCGCCAGAGAAAAAAAAGAAAGGGGAAGAAACTGTGATTGAAGCATACGATGACTATGTATTCAGTGCTGTTCGATCTAAAGAGCATTTCTTGCATCAAAAGTGCAGAAACAAAACACCAACTCTTGGGATATTATTGCAGCTTGTGAATTGAGATCAAGTTCTTCAGAATTTTAGGGCAACTAATTTATACAAATAATTGACAAAATCCTGTTTTTGACGACCGATTCCTGAAGGAGTACAGTACTTGCATGAGCATGACACATGCATGACAGCTCTTAATGATTTTGAATTGGCGGGGTATGCTGCTCGTGTCGTCGAGGTTACGAGCTGCCCTATCAGAAGCGTAGTGCGGCGCAAAGAGTTTTTCAGTTTCTTTACATCAAATTGTTTCTTCGGGTGAAGGGACAATAGTGGTGGCGATGGTGTAATGGTTTGAGTAATGAACAGTTAAACCCAAGTTCGCGGTTTCAAACCCGATCGACGCCGTGGATTTTTAAGGGCGAAAAAATCCTTCGTACGCCTTCCTTCGGAGGGGAAGTAAAGCCGGCTGTCCCATGTTAATAGATTTACTTGCATGTAAAAGACCCTCAAGCCTAAACGACGCCTCTGAGCTAAATTCAAATCACCCGTTTCGTCGCCCAAGAAAGACTCCGCTACTTGGTGAACGGAGCGTAGCGAAATTCGCTTGGCCAGGCGGAAGAGCGGGCCTGATGGCGCGAGTCTCGCCACGTGAAATAAGGCATTCATTCAATTGAATAGTGTCGTTCGGGCGCCTCTGGCTGCTTACGGGGAACGCCCTCATCGCCGCCTGCTGCTGGGAGTCGTCGACCTCGTCGGCGAAGCGCAGCAGGGAGGCTCGCGACAGCTTGATCAGCGGCAGCTTCGTCGACGAGCCCAAGTCCTCCGACGCGCGCCCCAAGCGCGCTGTGCGCTCCGACGTCGCGGACGACCTGCGCGTGAACATCGTCTTCCATGCAGGTTTCTAGTGGCTTGTAGCAGAAAAAATACCAATGAACAAAACCGCTGAAAATGCTTTTCCAAAAAGGAGCACGTAAAACACAAATAAAATACTTTTGTGTAACCCTACAATATACGAGATATTAGAAAAAATAACTGCAATGTCATAGAGTAGAACATATATAAACAGTTCAAAGTTGTTTATATACTAAGAATATAAAATTTTCTTTAACCCAACTAGTGTATAGCAAATATCGAATGGTCGGCGGACTTTTTCTTAAAGCCTCGATGTTGTATGGCGTCAGCTGGGTCGTAAGCAGGGACTGAGAATAAGAGTAACACAATCAAATATTTGCATTTTATAGTCAAAATCGAAAGTACTTCGCTTTCTCTTATTTTAACCGACTTCTGGGTATCTAACGAAACTATAGAGTCCTCTCACATCGCCGGTGGTTGCATCGTTTTTTTTCTCTTTTTGTGATCAATGGAATATGGGAATACTGTTTTATACCATACCAAAAAATTAATATTTTGATTCCGCAAAATTATTACATCAGTATACTGAATAACCTAGTCTAAAATACATTCAATACCAATATTCAAATGTTGGTAATTACATGTACGATACAATTACATGTACATGTATTTTCTGCTAATACGCAAGAGCGTTATTTTTCTGAGCCCGGTGTATAAGTCGATAAGACGCCTTTTTGCTATAAGCTAAGTACTTTAGCTAGTACATGCGTTACTACTGGATTCACCTAACTATTTCGTATATATGTGTAAAACATATGTTCGTCTATGAATAAGTCAAATTTTGTGTTGGCGAGTAATGACCGGACATACATTTACAAACGTAAGCTACAATTCATGAACCTTAGCAATCAAAGTAGAGTTGTTTTATTATTCACACTGTAACAATATATAATTTGAGATATTCTATTAACTTAAATTAGTGGGCTGTTCTTACCCACCAGAACAGGAATGTCGAACAAGCCTTCTAGAGAACCTCATGGCCTGGAACATACACCGCTTTTTGGCAAGCATTGTGGAAAGCAATTTTCTTCCCTCTTCTCTTCTTCCCTCTGGGGGTGCTTCACAGTGCCTTGGAACTAGTGTAGTGGTCACGCCTGCTCTAGGAAATTAGTTAAAATAATCACAGGATGTCACCGTGACGGAGTATTTAGTGTATCCGGTCTCGACTACTCCTGTGAATGTATTAGATGTTCTATTTCGGAGGGGGCGGCAGGTGCAGGCAATGCCGTGCTGTTACCAGAGGTACTCAAGCCGATCTGATGCCATACCCCATAAAAGCCAAATTTCAAACCACTGCCCTAACGGATACGTTCGTCGTACGTCCCACATTGATTTCTGCAATACTTTAACGTAGTGTTGCTTGTCTGTGAGTACTGACAATTCAACCCAAACGCCGCTGCTTTCTTATCACCCAGTGACGGCCGTCAGCCACTGCGCTGCCAGAGATGGGAGGTTATGTCTGAAATTAGGTTTTCCCGGCACACTCCTGACACTGTGGATCTCGAAATATTGAATTCCCTACATTTCCGAAATGGAATGTCCCATGTTACCATCTCCAACTACCATTCCGTATTCAAAGTATGTTAATTCCCGACGCGCGGCCTTCATCACGTCAGAAACCATTCAACATGAATCACATAAGTACAAATTTAAAGCACTATCCTTTATACCTTTTGTACGCGATTCTTCGGCCATCTTTATATATGCATATTGCTATCCCATAACCTCTGTCACCACAGTGTGTAAGTATTGTTGACAGGATAAAGATGTTGCCCTGCTGTAGAAGTGAGTTGTTCACGCGCCTATTCGCACGCGACAGAGCCGAGAGGCCGGCTTGCGGCGGGCGTGGCGAGACCTGAGCGCGCGCAGCGACGTCTGCGGCGCGAGCGCCGGGGGCGGCTCGGCGAGGCCCAGGGAGGCGAGGCGCGAGGTGCGCTGCGAGGAGGTGTGGTCGGTGCCCGTGGAGGAGGGCGGCGGCGCGGGCGGCGGCGGGGGCGGGAACGCAGTCGACTTGGACACGCGCAGCTGCAGCGCCACGTCCGCCCGCGAGCGCGGGATCCACGACGCGTCCGGCTGCACCTTGGCCTCGCGCTCCCGGCGGCCCGCGCCCGCGCCCACGCCCCCTGCGGGCAGGGTGGGCACGGGGGCTTGGGTTCTTTTATTAGGGAAGCGTCAACTGCTAAGGTCATTACTCCCGTAAGTGTAGTGCATGGTTTTAACGCGGCGCCCGCGCCCGCGCCCCCTGCGGGCAGGGTGGGCACGGGGACTTGGGTTCTTTTATTAGGGAAGCGTCAACTGCTAAGGTTATTACTCCCGTAAGTGTAGTGCATGGTTTTAACGCGGGAGTTGGCGGTGATCTTCCCCGCTCGATGGCGATATCGTGCGCCGACTTCTACGTCGGCTAGCGAGGTTTTCCCTAACTATGTATCTCCCACTAGAGGAATCGCGAGCTTTAAGCTTCCGACTGATATTCATGTGTTGTTGTGTAGTGAATGTAAGTGTGTGTGTGTGTGTGTGTGTGTGTGTGTGTGTGTGTGTGTGTGAAAGTAAAGGGTTGCGGCATCCGCCTTGTGTTGGTCAGAGAAATTCCGAAAAACGTCCTATCGGAGAAGACAGCTTTTAGCACTCTCCTCTAGCCAGCGGTTGAATTCGTCCTAGTGTTGAAAATCCTACCATCTCCGGGAACCGAACCCTAGAATCTACGGGTCACAGGACACTGCAGTGATATCAGTTGATGTTCTGAGTCACCGAAGGGGGTTTTGACAATGGTACCGAAATGACTTCAAATCGTATCAGAAAAAAAGAATAATTATCCACTTCCGTGAGACTTTCGTTAAAGAATGGAGCTGAATGCAGAACTAAGATGTTACAAGTATTCGTATCGACATCACTATCTTCTTCATAGGATCGATCATTTCGGATTTCGATTCATATTTCGATCATTTCGGAATAGCGTGCCAAGAAAATTGCCAATATTGAACGGAAACACATACTACATAAATATCGCTTATTTCGTTACATCTGAACCATCCGCTACCCTTTCTTTTTGTCAGCCTAGTGCATCTTGTGTTTTATCGTGACATCAAACCCGCCAGTTAAGCTGGATGTGAAGGACGAAGGATTGGGTCGTCCCACGGTAACTCTTGTCCGGAGTAGGGGAGTTGGAGGGTTAAAGAATATCACGTGAGGTTTCTACCCCGATGTTCGACTTTGTCTGAAACAGCACAATAGAAACTGGCGCTCAGCAGTTGACTCTGCATCGGATCGACATCAAGCAGGAGTCGATTGCTGAGCATTCATTCACGAAGCACGCAACGATGTTCGATTTTACGTGAAACCAATTTCCAGCACCTGCCAGTGATCGATCGGGCGATATTCCGATCATACTCGATCGTGTCACTTTGGCATTGCTACTGAAGTTGTACATCAACGGTAAAGTATCGGATTGTCATAAAATAAAAGCCATTATTATAAACTTCGTTAGTGTTCAAATATTGACAAAAAAATCGACGTTCGAAAGATTTTTTTTTCAAATTTACATTCTTACCCCATTCATTGACATTCAATTTTTTTGTTACGTGAAACAAACATCAATCAAATAATATTACACAAATGACTTGTATAAAATTACAAATAATATTTACAGCTCGTAAATATTATTAACAATAACTATCAAAGACCTTGGATTCAAGTTGAACATTTTTGGCTCAACATAATGAATCATTAGGGAATGATTTTGCATGAAAAAAGAATGATATTAATGTTTTGTAAGATCAAAAATAGTGTTTTATTGACAAAATATATAATTTTAAAATGAAACGAAAGTGTTTCTTTAACATATTTTCAATTTAAACGAATGACTGAGAAAAACATATTTTAAATTAAATTAAATGTAAGAAACTTCGGAAGCGGTGACCGTCTTCGAGTAGGGATTGCAGAGAGGCGAACGCCTCCGCCTACATAAATTGCTTCTCCTCTCGCACGCGGGTGATGTTCTAATAATTGAATGCTGTGGATCTTGAGATCGCGTGACGACTGGTTCGGAACAGAGATTACAGAGCGCGCGTTGGTCTGTGCTCGCCCGCCATGTCACCCTTCGTTGTATCGACGACCATCGCCTCTCTCCGGACCAATCGGCGAGCGGCGAACGCTGTTGGTGCGATAAGCTCACAACACTTAAAAAATATTTTTTGTATTCCAGCATTGTAAACGCCTTTATTGATAAGCGAAATCGTTCATAAAGGACATCTTACAGCACAGATTATTATATGCCGTTTATGGCGCGAATAATTGCGACACCGCACATTCAGCCAATCGCAGCGAGAAAATCGTGGGGTGGTAGCGGTAAACCGAACAGCCGACCACCGTTTTTTCCCCGCACAGTTATCAAATACCCGTGACGTCACAATAAAATTGATCCAAGAATTAACACTGATTCCCTTACAAATAAATAATGCTGTTTAAAAAAAATAACGTATGCAACTTTTTATAATGTTATTTTATTACATTCGTACAAATTTGAAAACTCTCTTTTAAGGTTTTTTTCAAAATATGTGCTCATGCAATAAAATATAACATTATAAATAGTAGCATAATATACTATTACTTAACATAGTTGTTATGATATGATGATAAACTTATGTTTCCTAAGAAAAAAGGTAGTGTACGTTGAAACGTGTGTGGTATATTTTATAGACAGCTAGTAAATATTGGCTCAAATTGAAAAGAAGGCGAGTAATTCTTTTGTTATTTAAAGTCCAATCAACATCAAGGTCAGGAGCCACTACTATTGGATTTAACGTTTAGGTAACTGTAAAGATGTGAAATGGTGATGATAGGGGGGTAAAAGAACGAAAACAAATACAACCATTTCCGAGGCGGGACTCCCCGCGATCCTTTGGTCCGAGATCGCTATCGTCTTAGCGATCTCGGCCACTGGATCGGCTGTTAGTAATATCTATTTACTACACATTCTTCACGCCGAGAGCACCAGTCGCAGCCCACCTGCACCCTCGCTCCCGGCGCCGCCCATCGCGGCCCGCTTCCTCGCCGCGTCCGCGTCGCCAACCTTCGCACTCGCTTGCATCGCGGCTGCCCCCAACCCCGCTCGTGCACGCTCGCGCGGCGCCCGCGTTTCCCAGGAGACGCGCGGAGGAACAGAAGAGCAGCGGCGGTTGCTGGGAAGCGAACGCCGGTGCTGTAGCTTAGGCCCGCAGTGCGCCTTAGCAAACTTTCATTTTGTATCCTATGTACTCTTTATTCAATTCATTTCAATGCAGTTCTTGAATTATGCCGTATTTTGTTTTCCGATTGTTCCTGGTGAGGTTCAGGTTATCAGGCCTGCTCTTGCGTCTGACTACGCAAATTTTTCAACGCTCCTTTCACCATGTAGCATTTATTATTATTATTATTATTATTATTATTATTATTATTATTATCTAGAATCTATACCACAGCTCTAAACAAGATGGTATAATGTATGTAAAGATAGTCAAACATATGTATTCTTCTTATTGTTTTTTTTCATGTGATTGTTTTTTACACTGTATGATTCTTTTCGAGGGAAATAAAATTATCTATATTATTTTTATATTATAATTTATTATTTATGTGCGTGCAGCGTGCATATCTGCAAGTACTTGAGTGTCACAGGAGACTGAAGAGATAAGAAAGATACTACCAAGCTCGCTGTATCCCATCGGTTAAGTTGGAATGAGTCTAGAAAATATGTGGTTGAAATTTCAACGTCGATTTGTAAGTTTGGTGATTTTTATAGTTTTAGTTCTTTCAATGTTATGTATTCTGCCACCAAGTTCTCACACTTAATTGCAGAATTATTTATAAAATTTATAAATCTAAATCTGAAAAAAGTATTACTCAAGGGAGGAAACAGGCGTTCGGAATTTCGATTAGAGATTTTTTGGCTTGAGAATCTCATACATGCAGTAAATATACAACATGGGACAGCCAGCTTTACTTCCCCTTCGAAAGAAGGTGTACTAATAATTTTTTCGCCCCTACAAATGCACGGCTTTGATCGAATTTTGGTATCGGGTTTGAGCAGATTTTGATATCGGCTTAGATCGGATTCATCTTAATATCCCATTTTCCCAAAAATACGACGTTGACTCGATGATTGAAAAATTAGTGAAATTATTTGATCGTCTTCAATGATAACCTACTAATTTTACGTTTAAAATATTGCGTTATTGAAGTTAAAACTCGGGAGGAGTGGCTTTGGGCATTAACTGCTGACACTGCAGTGCCTCTGACCGGGAGGACCAAGGGTTCACGATAGCTACGTCGAGTTCTATCTCCGTCTGTAGGATAATTCTAGCGGCTGGCTGCTCTAGAAGCGCTAGATTTCCGTAGTTTCTCCAATTAATACTAGGAGAATGATGGAGCAGTTCCTAACAAAACGGGCCACGGTCCGTGCGCGATCTTTCCATACCATTCCATATCCTATCCCACCCCACACTTACACATATTTAAACTTACATGCACTACACAACCGCACTTGCCGAAATACTGGTCTGGAGCTGCCACTATATTCAGTATCGTAATGAAATACTTTACCGCCCTAGTATGGAAATGCACTTCATTACGCCACTAGGGCGGTAAAGTAATGGCGTACTTTCCCATTCTTCTTTTAAAAATATTTTCGACGTCTCTGCCTTGTATCCTTCTCTTTTATTCTTTAAAAACGTAAATAAGTGAGCAAAGTTAAGGATATAAATATTGTCATTAAGTGATACTGTAATCTTTATCATAGAGTAGTGTGTCCAAAGACTACTTGGTTTATCCTTCTATGATTTGACAAAGAAAAGTAACCAATCAAAACTTTTATCGATATGAAATGAACTTATTTATTACAGCAATCTTTAAAAATTAAATACTCACCCACAATTCTATCGTGATTTGTTTGGTAACAATGTTTATATAGTAGAATTTGCTACTATATATATTTGTTAATAAGATCTATACTCACTCATGTCAAAAAGTATATACCAAATGTGTTTCAATTGTTCTCCGTGATGAGAACAGGGTTGCCACTTTCAGAAGAAAAAAATCAAATACTAAATGAAGGCATAGGACGAAATTTTAAACATTAAATCTAACAAATCTCGACCTAATGTCCTCGTTTGGCAATTTTTCAATCACGTATTGTAATGAGATGCTTTATGACACTTATATCGTAAATAACTATTGTAGTTTGGTACACTACTACATTCTACTGTATAAAGTATTTCACTGCCGTATCATACATAATTATAAAAATCGAACAATACTTATAATATTGCTGTATTTGTTTGCAACAGAATTTTAGTTTGATTTTTAGCAGTTACCAGATTATTGTTGGGATAATTTTGAATTAACCAAATAATACAATTGTAAATAAAACACATTTAAACATTATCTGACAAACTAATAAATCTTAAAATCATGTAAAAGAAGAAAATTGATTTTCCATACCAATAATTGAGAGATTATGGGTTTAAATCCACAATATTTGCAATTATATCACACGAAATTCAACAAATACACATTGCTTCAGTAAAAATGAAAAGCTGTGCTTTTTTCACCAGCTCTGTTACCTCCTCCTGAGTGTCGAGTGATTAAAATTAATTTTTATTGTGCCAAAAATTATGAACAAAAAGAATCAAGGCGTTCGAATATTTGGTGTGTGTGTATAGAGTGACCACATTATGCAGGTTTATTAGTTAATTCCTCTTGTTGATAAGCGGTGGTATGATCATATTTGTGAAGTGTATGTGGATTCCTATGGAAACACATATTGTCTGAGAGAACATATTTTTGTATCAATGTGACAGGTTTCATTCTTATTGATATTTTAACCTATTGCAGATAACATTATTTCATGAAAAGTATTATAATTTGTATTGTAAAGGGCTTGTGTTTTGGTAAAGCGACTCTACAACTCTTCTTAATTTGTAAAACGGATATTCTGGCTATAGTAGAAACAATTCATTTCAAATCAATTCTCAGGAACACTAGCTAGTCTTAAGTGCACAGAAATTGGTCATTGAAACGAATTTACAAAATATGAAGGTTTTTTAGTTCGTAATGACTAAGCACACATTTCACAGTAATCACCTGAGAATATTAGAGAATACGTTTCTAATTCTATTTTTGGTGAGTATTATGAGCATTAACTGCGAGAGAATTTTCAATGACCTTTAGCGGATGTGGAGATGTAGCATTATCTACTTTAGGTGCAGACTGTGAGCTATTTTAGAGGAACTACAGAGAGTATCATGTGTGCATCCATTGGATTCTGTATCGGGGATATGCAATGACGTCATTATCCGGATATCCGATTCTGCAACCCTAGCACTTGCAGTTCTGCATTGGCTCAACCATTGCGAGCATTACAGAGTAATTGTCCGGTAAACTGCGATCCACAGAAGGGGAGATCACCAGTAACATGTTTCGGTGCAAGTCGAATCCGTAGTCGGGCAGCATATTAGATAAGCATTTACTCCTACCGAGGGTGAATTAACTTGGTTGGCTAGAACACAGGGTAATCTATGATAATCTGTATCTCCCTCGAAAGAAGTATCATGTGTTTGTATCCTATGCACATTTTGTGGCGTACCTCTTGAGCCGACTACTATTGCATTCTAAACTATTCAATGTAAAGTAATAGAAAATAAATGACAAGATCATTAAAGTAGCAAAATTTGAGTAAAATTACGAAAGTTTTTTACTACAATTTTGAATGCGTATATCTACAGAATATGAAATACAAAGAGCGTCTACGTTTTTTCACTATATATTTTATGAAGTATTTTCGTTCTGAAATCGACTATCTATGGTTTTCTAAATCAGATGAGAGATTGCATGAGTGTGCGTTTTTCCAATCAATGTACTGTCAATAAATTTAAATAATCTCTACACTAAATATTTGAAAATAAAAAATACTACATATTAAATTATTGCTTTTGAAAATTGTATGTAAGAACTCGAAAATCTTTTTTTAAATTTTCATAACTATTATAGGTATTAGATGTTTGCAGGTTTTATCGTCCAGAAATATTCTATTCATCTACCGCAGTGCTACTAGTTTTTTTAAACTGTACTCCAAAGAAGAATTTTTCATCGTTTAGTGTTAGACAAAATGCTTTATTGCTTTAATTTAATAATGTTCTTATTTATAACACAAAAGCAAGTGTCTGGATTCCACACAGGACCCACCGCTGGCGAGGCGATGAAGCACTGAAAGCAAGAGACCGCGGGCGCCGTGCTGCCGACGGGCTCTAATCCTGGGACCTTCGCCCTCACGGCTGTCAGGAGCGGCGTCGCCCGCGCGTCAATCCGCCCGTCATCAGCTCGTCATTGTCATCACCGTCATCAACACGCCCTGTGTGCGTTCCACGCGTAGCAACGTTTTATTTAGTTCGACAAAAGCGGCGCGGCGGGCAAGGGAGTAAAATACAGCAGAGACAAGGCTGCATGTTTTTTGACTGAAAGAGAATAAAAAGGACTGGAAGCTAAATAAACACCGAGTGAAATGGACATCAATTGTTTACGGATTCTCGTATTTGACCTCATTTATCTGTAAGTAAATGGAGAAAAGTGACCACAAAATTTTGAGTCTATTGAATGATTTACCGACGAAAAAAAATCTTAAAAAACCGAAAGGAAGATATGAAATAATAAAATACATCAAATTGCAACTAAATAAGGTATGTTTTTACATTGTAATAATCATTTTTAAGCAAAATTGAGTGAAATATTAACTTTATCCAAATAAAAACTGAATTTCCCTTAAACAACATGTAACTGTTTATTTTCACAAAAGTAAAAAATTACATTTCGCTGGAGAATGGAATCACCCGGGACATCACGTGATGCTGAGCAATACATGTGGGGAGGTTAGAAATATCTGAGCACTAAAAATAAAGCACCAAAGCATGACATTTTTGCATTTTTTATTTTAAAACATGAATATACGCCGTTAAATTAGTGCGACTGTGAAAACTCGTATTTTTATACAAAGTGAATTAAAACTCCCATGGTATTTTCAAATAAATGTCACGTAACTAAATATCCAAAATATTTCCTGAATGTGATTAGGCAAATATAGAATAGCATTTTTAAATATTACCATTCATGGATATCAAGACTTAAATCTTGGAATAAGAGAATTTGTTTCTCTTTATAATTATTTTTTAAATCAACATCGTATATTCTCAGCTCAATTTTTAAATATTTGTTTCAGATTTAATAACTGGTTAAATAAACATCACAGCCAAAATATTATATAACATTTATAAAATGTTTAGTAATTTATATTAATTTAAGGGGACAGTTTTTAACTTCACGAAGGGTGTATATAGTTAAAAACATTTTACTTTTTTGAAATTGTAGCACGATTTAAAAATCTACAATTAAACGTTAATATCTTGTTTTACCTGGTAAATTACTTCAAAACCATATCTTTTTTCAAATAATTAATTCAGTTCCTTATTTAATAAAACCAAACACCGATTTTACTCACATGGAAATCATGAATTCAGTACACAAAGGATAAAAATTGTAATTCTATGGAACATTAATATGCCGATTTCGAAAATGCGAAAATTCCAATATTACCACTTTTTTTTTTGTTATTGAAACAGCGATGTTTATAAGCGTCGCTTCCATCATTTAACTCAACAAAATACCGACAAAAGTTCATACATTGATAATACTAGTGCATTTTAAACGTCTTTGATTTGAACTTATTTCTTTTTTGGAAAGAGTTCAGCAACAAGAATTGACAAACACAAGAAGTGTCAAACACAAGCTGCATTCACCAACTTAAGTCACGAACAACACGAAAATATGCCAGCAAAATAATAAATTATTTTCTTTCAATGAGTATAAGAAGTCTCTTACACACATTGAATTGAATTGAATTGAATATGCCTTATTTTACGTGGCGAGACTCGGGCCATCAGGCCCGCTCTTCCGTCTGACCACGCAACTTTCGCTACGCTCCTTTCATATAGCAGAGAAAGAAGGTATTTCTTGGGCGAGAAACAGGCGATTTGAATTTAGCTCAGAGGCGTCATTTAGGCTTGAGGATCTTTTACATGCAAGTAAATCTACGAACATGGGACAGCCGGCTTTACTTCCCCTCCGAAGGAAGGCGTATGAAGGATTTTTTCGCCCTTAAAAATCCACGGCTTCGATCGGGTTTGAACCCGCCAACTTGGGTACAACAGTCCAGTACGCTAACCGTTACACCACCGCCGCCGCATGTTATGTAAGAATTATATATTCAATGACAAAGTGTCTCGTGAACATGACACACAATATATGCAATTCAACTTACATTGATAGGTTTAAATTTGCTTGGAACATACTTTTATATGCATATTTGTTACAAAGATATAACAATCACGATAAAGGAAATTATAAGTGTAGTTATGAAAAACCTTAAAAACAAAATATAAACGGAAAAAACTTGGCAAAGAAATGATATAAATAATGGAAAGTAAAATTTAGTTGAGTAAAGAGAATACATACCTGAAGTTTTCTTCATTCACTTTTGTGATGGAATGATTATTGCAGTTGAAGTTATTTAAATATTAGTTTTTGTGTGATATTTGAAACGCAATGTTTACTACAATATTTCACATCTGCAGCAAGTTACGCACATTAAATAGTTAGTGATTGAAGAGCTCGAGAGGTATGTTCGTGAGATCGTTTCTATTTTTTAGATATCAGAGCAGGTCTATATACGTGCTATTTTTTTAATTAACACATATAATGTTTGAAATAAATGATAAATATTTGAAATGGTTCAAAAATTGAGTTCAGAAATGGCTAAGAAAATGGTTCAGAATTAGAATTTAATGCCGCAAGATATCATAAAAAGAATTAGCCGAAAACAGGCAATTAGAGAGAGAAGTCACGCAAATCCAGTGCACGTGAACACAATCAAGAAAGCTCTCGAAACCCAACCGAACCCAACTCCCGCGGACGCCTTCGAAGGATAAAAAA
>BOPP01000217.1:216775-239487 GCA_017312745.1 Gryllus bimaculatus
AAAAAAAAAAAAAAAAAATCCCGGCCGGCCGCAATAGAGAGGACTAGTGGGCGCGGCCAGCGCTATCTGCACGCGCCATCTTGCTGTCCACCGCAACGACCGGAGATCCAGCGGGGCTTTTTTAGCCGCGACCACAGCGCCTAATCCGCGTCTCCGGAGGGGAGGGCTCCACCGCCGCCGCCGATCCTCCGCAGATAGGGAGGCGCTGACGCAGCCGAGGTGAAAAGTGGCGGAGCTTACGACGTCGCGATCGAGTCGCGTGGGGTCGGGCGAAGCTCGGTGGGCGGCGCGGCGCGGGACGCGCACCCGGGGATTAGCATAGCCGTGATTAAGTCGCAGGAGCTCCTCCGCCTGTGGCTGCCTGCGCGCCACGCCCATCCCGCGTCCGCCGACGCAGCAGCGGCACCGCGACGGCGCACCCCGCCCCTCCCCTCCCCTCCCGCGGGGGCGTTTTTTCGTTTTCGCCCTTCGCCGCCCCTCCGCCGCCGCCGCCACCGCTGCCGCTGCCGAACCGCGCGCGCCGCCCGCGAGCCCGGAAGGGGCAAGACCCGCCCCCGGAGTCGTCTTCCTCCAGGGGTCGCCAAACCCCAAGGCCTCCGGGCCCCGGCGCGACGTCTTGGAAGAGTGCGCGTCTTCGGGCGGCGGAGATTTGTGGCGTCTTGGGAACACGGAGAGGGCGGGCGCCGCACAGAATGCGCCCAAGCCGTGCAAGGAGCTTGCACAGTGGGCACTGGCAGGAGAATCGGCATCAACGCTCACAAGGTTTTAAGGGTAACTGAGATTCTTTAACTTAAAACTTGAATTAATTGGATTGTTGGTGAGGTAGATACCTTTTTATTATGATAAATAAATAAAGATATTGTCAGGTATCAATATCGATACCTGACAATATCTTTATTTACTTATCATTAAAACTTGAAATTGTTTTAATCTCTAGTATAAAGCTCGCATATGATTTGTTTGAAAGTAGGGAATTTTAACGGGTGAAACATATCTAAGTGGCGAAAACAATATATTATTCACAAATGAAACGGTAAAAGTTAGCTTCCTAGCACAATAAGGTTAGAAAAATATTGTACCGGAATTATGATGTGGCGATATAAAAATCTTTAAATTTGATAATGACTTAAAACTTCATAAAAATTAATGTTTAATAAAGAAACAGGTGATTAATATTGTTTTTACAAGGGATATGGAGGAAATCACCATAAGGGATACGGATGAACTAAACTTGTAAGTATATAAAGACATACTTTCACGTAATAAAATGGAACTCTTATTTTATTTTTTTATTACTACCTATTATAGCAAATATGAAAGTAAGGATAGGTATAGTAGATATAGTGTTTCAACTATAATTACAGACACATTATTTTAAGCCATTGTTAGTCTATGATATTCACAATGATCATTGACAACTGCTGTGCACTCGTGGCATTGATAGTACATACATTTTGTCAATCACTTTGGATTACTTAATATCATGTAGTAATGCACAATGATTCTCTACGTTTAAATACAAGATTATAAAGTCGTGTGGCTTGCAAAAATACTTACGATATCATTAATAGTATTTTATAATAAATACACTGGAAAATCATTAAGAAGTCAAACTCAAATGACTGGAAGAATGTGAAAAATAATTCTTAGAAAACACATGGACAATTATTTCGAGAACTAATAGTGTTTTCTTCATTTGCAATCACGAACATAAATATTTGAAATAAAAGAAATATATTTTTTATAAAATCAATATAGAAACAAAGCTAGTGTATTTATATCATTGCAGAAATAACATATTTGCAGAAAAAATTTCGTAATATTAAATCGTGGGCTGCTAAGAAAACTTTATCCCAGAATATGAACTAAGATAACACTTCCAAAACTAACATAAATATGGACCATATTCGGAAGAATTCTAACGTTTTCAAAAAATGTTTTTGTCTTATTCAATAAAATCAAATCAATCTTAAAGCCGCCATCGTCTTAACTAGCGTTCAAACATATTTGTAAAATTGTCTCGTAATTCACTTATGAGGTATACCTTGTATCATCTGACCGAGGGGTTAAACCGAGAGGGGTTGCGTGGGAGAATTTGAACTCCTGACTTTCTTTTTTTATATATAATGTTTACAAATATTGTATATTCTTACGATTTTAGTATCTTTACCGTAGTCTTTTATCTGAAAAACTCTTTACTGGTCACGTGATTGACTGCTGCTTGTCAATTCTCTGAAATTTATTTTCTCTCGCGGATGTGTCTGTGGTCGCAAAGCTCTCGTGCGCCCTCCTACGCTGCACGCGAGTTTACAACCAAAGCCCACCCGCGCATCGACCTTGCAGCCCTCGCGATAATCTACATTTCCTGTGACACAATACAAATAGGATCAACCAACTTTCACGAGGATAAAACATTATTGATACTTCCAGGAATCTCCAGAAACAAGAATTGCAGACGGAAGTTTGCATTGTATTCGCCATTCGTTTGTACTGAGATCAATATTAACAGAATTGCCACGAGAGTTTATATCTAAAGTAGTACAATATTTGCATTCATAAGAAACACAAGAAGGAGAAATTCTAGGAAAGAAAACTAAATTTATCAAAGAAATTTGTACAAAAAACAAACAATTCCGACTTTCTGATAACGAGTTGTCACAAATGGTTAATACACCACAATATGTCTATGATACATTACATTAAAGATGTGTCGTTCAAGCGATATTCTATTGTGCAGATTTATTATAGGATGGAGTTATAAATTACTATATTTTGTTTAGTCCTTTAGTTTTAGTTCACTTTGATCGTAAAATTGATGTCAAAATTGTTGTATATTTCTATACTGGAAGAATGGTGTGTGTGTCACTATTTTCCGTGGACGTGACTACAATCCTGTTTATTTTTTGACATGTTCCTAATGTCATGGACCGTTTGATGTTTAGATTGCAGTACAAAGTTTTCAAGCGTTTCCAATGAGACCCGTCTTAAGATATTCCTCTCAGTTTTAAGTGCTTATTTTTCATAACTAGAAATATTTTTGTTTTATTACCATGTACTGTATATATCTATTAACAAATATAGTTTACACACTTCGATTCTCTTTAGTACAACTTTACAAACGTAATGCATAGTACTGTCATAACCATACTAATAATAATAACAACAACAACAACAACAATAATAATAATAATAACAACAACGTGAGCTCTAAAAAATGGTCCTATGTAATGAGTATTTAAATAAGAATTGTAGATCACAAATATGGTAGACAGATGTTAATGGAAGTAAATTGGAGGCGCTTGATAGTTGTAACACATGTGCTCTACGAATCCAGGTTTATTATTAAAAACTGTAATCAGTTTTGAAATAATAATTAAAGAACAAGTGATATTATAATCCTATTCACCATTAACATCAGTACATCATCTTTTGCAAAGTAAATAGGCAAAAAAATATTATTAAGTACATTGGATTTTTTTACAAGGCGGATAAATCGTACAAACTTCGTGGTAAAATCTTATTATAATACTGTATTGGTTGCATATGGTGAAGTAACGGCCTCGTTTGGTAATCCTCGGCCATCTATGTCGACATAGTTTACTTTTCTAGAAAGGACAGGATCAGTTCTGGAAATTAGACATCTTGTTGTTATTTGCTCCGCTGGCATATTGCGCAGTTTTCGGTGTTAGGGTTTTGTGTTGTTTGATGTTCTGGTTTCAGTTGTTTTCTAGTGTCCGTTGTTATAAAGTGTTTTTATCAATGTTTTGTGTTGTGGTTCTGTAGTTGTACGCTATCATTGTCGTCAACTTGCTGCTTCTCTTTCAGAGAAGAAAAAAACTGGCTTCACTGCCACTGTAAGAGACCGAACTGCAAGCTAAAACTCGGATACGCCATCTTCGAAAATTACCGGATTGTGAGGGTTGCAGATTAAAGTAACTTACACAAATGAAACATCATTCTAAAGTAAATGAAAACTTGCACTCACAGTCCCACATACCTATTACAAAGTTTAAAATGTTCTCCCTGATTCAGCTAATAATTAGGCAATTTATTTATGCGGGCCCCTTCCTCGCTTTCTGCAGACCAAACTCTATGACTGTAACCAGGACCAACAGTGGCGACGCAATACTAAATAGTGAAGAGAACGAAAACAAACATAATCTTCTAATTTTTTAAATTTATAATTAAATTAAATTTAAAATTCTATATCTACAGTAAAAGATATGTTTATACTTTATAAAAGTTATATACATAGAGTATGCATAGTTTCTATTATTTTTATAACTAACGTCACTGCATTGCCTCTGGCCGGGAGGTCCTTGGTTCGAGTCTCGTCAGATGCAGGAATTTCCACACTAGCTTGACATCTAGGTTACGTTTTGTCGCCGCAGGAGGAGAATTCTAGCGCCATGCTGTTCTGTTCGGTAGTTTTCCGTGGTTCCTCCGAACATGACCAGGTGAATGCCGGAGCAGTACCCTAACAAACTGCTCGCGAACTTACACGCACACGCGCGCACACACACACACACACACACACACACACACACACACGCACACACACACACACGTACATGCACTACACAATCACACATCGCGGAAGACTGATCGGGGGCTTAGAGCTTGTCCCGTCCGAGGTGGTGCCCCGTTTGTGAGAAACACCTGGTTGGGGAAACCCCGATACGCGCCAGATCTCATCTTTCAGCAGGGGAAGATCAGAGGGAGAGACATGCCCTGCACTCACGGGACCAATGACTTAAGTAGTTGACGCGCCCGAAGTCACCAATCAATCACATTGCTCTCGTGGACTTCTAATCCTGTTTTCGTCCCGCTGCTTCGAACGGCTGGGCGACCGTGTGCGCGCGCGGCGCGTGGGGGCGGAGAAGTCGCGGGAGGCAGGGTGGGAGGAACGGGGGGCGGGGAGGGAGCGGCAGCGAGGGTCACCCCTGCGCACAGTCAGCGTCCGCTGTAAAGTCAGATTGCGTCTGCAGACTGCGGCGGCGGCGAGGCGCTTCGCTGGAGAAAAATCCGCTCCGCTCCGCCCGATCCATGATTGCCACTTTTGTGGGCGGGGAGGGGAGGGGAGGGGAGGGGAGGGGCGTTCCGCCGATTCCTCGCCGCCCCTCCCCCTCGCGCCCCCTCCCGCGAGCCCGCTCCTTCCCCGGCCACGCCTCCTTGTCCCCGCCTCTCGCGCCGGGCATAATCCCGCAGTTAGCAGCCGGATCGGTTCCGGAGCGAGCCGCTCCCTTGCTGCCGGGGTGGCTGGCGGGTGCATGAGCTGGGAGGGGAGAGCGGAGGTAATAGTGAGGTTGCGATTATCCAGCCGTGTGAGTGATGATGGGACGAATCTAGCGGATAAAGAAATAGCCAATGGTGAAAAAAAAGTGGTATGTTCTCGTAAATTTGGCGAAAGTCATTGCGAGAAATAGACGATGCTTTTGTTACAAAACACATCTTAAAAATCCGCATCATCTGCAAAATTAATCAAGAATTTCCTTGCGCATCATTTTTATTAGTAAAAGAAATACGAAATTTCAAAATGGACCTATAAAAATCTATATAAAGACCGATGGAAAATTATTCAAAACTATCCGATTAAAGTTAATATTTCAAATTTAATGACAATAAATAAATTTGACACCACAAAAAACTATTGAATTACAGAATCCAATAATTAGATTTGTGTAATGGAACATTAACCTTATAATCAAATAACGAATATTTATAACTTTCATTTATTTCACCCCACACTTTGTCAGATCTCCTCGTGTTTGTAAAGTCAACGTGAAATAAACAGATAACAATTTCGCAAGCTGTCCAAGTCTTCAATGGCTAACTTACTCGAAAATCACGAAAATATCAAATTAAAGTTCCTCACGGTACAAATTTATATTTTTAATGGGGATCCACGAAGTGCCCTCTATACAGTAAACCGAATTTCTCCTATCATTGGGTATCTGCTACTTACTGACAAAATAGCATAGATTTTCAATAATGTTGCCAACTCGTAGTATTAGAAATTATTTATTAGTCAAAATTTTTGCCGAAATGATACTCGGTGAATCCAGTTCTGCTCCTACATAACATCAGCATTCCAATACACACAAAAAACATAACGATGAACTATACGAGTATATACTATTTTAACATACAAAACAACTTTCGTAAACAAAAAAATTCAAATATCATTCACACATACATTCCATTCACACGAGTGCACACCTTTTAAATATTGAAATTATTATGGGCATTTTATTTTACTATTAACCTAATCACAAATCTTAGCCTTGTTATAACTCTGTTACGATAAACTTGTGTCACCACCCTGGCTCTTGATTCACTGGACCTCGTAATGGCACCGTCCCTGACCGCTACCAATGCCTGCGTCCATATCCATACACGCTCCAGTTACTTTCAGAATATGCTTTGTCCAAACTCAAAATTAAAACTCTCCCTAATTAAAAATACACGTACTAAAAGCATCACTTTTACAAAATCGAAAATTCCCATAAAATTCTACGTGAATCCAAAACTCGACCTCGGCAACGGTGTTGCCAGTCCAAAAGGACAAACCCATCTCTCCACATGCATTGTTGCATTGACGTTTCTACACCGCGCAGTTTGAAACAAAAGACAGCTCTTCTCTTTGTCAAGATATCTATACCTTTCTACTTTATATTCCTCTAATTTCATCATGACAATGATTTCTAATTAAAAAACCAAATAATGATGTTAATTACTTTTCCAAATTCCTAATCGTGTTATATTTAAAACTTTCATGAAATCGCTCATCACGTGTAAAACACATTCAGTTTTCGTTGCTTAATATACGAACATTTATTTAATTTAAGTTTTTTGTTATTCCAAAATAACACAGAGTTCGTGAAACTGTACATGTTCTTTGTTTATTCATTTACTTCTCACCGTTCTGCTTACAGCACATTTCTTTGGATTTCCGAGAAATAAAAACACTCTGCACTTCCACCATTGCTCCTTCGACTGTTTGCTTCTTTACTAAATATGTCAAATACGGTTATATTGTCCAGTTTATTTAATATTTATTGGGACGCGTCCGAATGGAACCTCACACTTGCCTGATAGCAAGATTGTGAGGCGTCGCTTTGGCGATTTCAAGCAGTTGAAATCCATATATTAAAAAAAATGAAGATAATTATGCAATGCGTATCTCTTGATGTTTTATGATGTGACGCGGTCCCGCGCTTACCGCATGGCAATATATTTAATATTTCAAAATCGGGAAGGGATGTTTAACATGTAACATACCATGTACAGAAATCTATTTATTTATTTTTGAAATGCACCTTTTGAATTTTTCAATGAAACTTCAGTTTTTACATACTTTTATTTCAAGTAACATTTTTTTCAAGCGGTGGGAATATTACGTGGCTTCATACTCGAATAATACTTAGAATTAATATAGTACTTCACATCTCCTAATATTTTTTATTTATTTGATTTAAAGGGCACAACAAATATAACGTCAAAATTAATTTTAAAAATTAATTTTCAACTTTATTTTGAATCAAATAATAATAAAATCCTTAAACACATTAAATAATTTTATTTTTTCGTGAAAATGAAATCATTACACACAAGCACTAAATTTCTGCTGTTTTGTTTGTTGTAATGTCTTTTTGTTTCTTGGGAAAACTTACTTTCATAAAATATATTAATATAATTCCCTTCGGGAATATGCTGGAGCATTTTGCGAATATAAGGAAGTTTGGATATATTGAGTGTACCAGTGAAATAAGCTTTTCAGTCAGGCAATCTAGTCAGAATGTGAGTCAGTCTAAACTCCTGAAAATCTCCAACATAGATTGTATATAATACTTGAATTGGAAAAGGTAGTATCTTTTTATAATGAAAGACAATCACAACCTAAGTGATTCCTTGAGATAAAAAAAAGGATTTTACTTTATGTATTAGAAGAATAAGTCAAAAGTCCAACATTTTGTAACTTTATTTCTTGCATCTTCAGGTACACTAAAATACAAGAATATATTTGACCAGAATTCTTTTTAGATATTTGTGGTACTTTAAAACAATTCACTCTAGGTATAATTTTGCCGCTAAAAAAACAACGCGATGGTCCGAAAACTAAACTTCATGAAACCTAATTCTCTTAAGGTTACTTTTTAATTATCGATGAATATTACAAATAAACGTATCTTCAGAAATGAATTTTTGTAAGCATGCGACCAACAGTTGTTAAAGTCATAGATATCGTCCCTTTTCAATAGTGACAATAAATAACCTTTGCTAATGGTGAGAGCTCAAAATCTTCTTTCAATATGCAGATTTGGGCCACACAATTTAAGCTCGTTTAAATATACTAAATATTTGTCTAGACACAAAAATGAGTCACAAAAATAAGACTAAATTACAGAAGTAGTTTTTGAGCAGATTACGACAAAATCTGCCGAGAGTATCTTACTTATTCTGACCAGCATAGTCATCATAAAACCACAAGAAGTCTTTAATACGAGATGAAACAAAGTTGAAGTACTAAAGTAGAAAACTACCCACCTCATTGGAACGTTTTATGGCCTGCCTTTGAAGTAGGATAATTTATTGCTTTTTAAATTGTGAACAGAGAAAAGTGAGACGTTGAACTTCCAATTCCAATCTGCGGTTCAAATTGAGTTTCTGAATAGCCCTTGTAAAATTCATTGCTTCGAATCCTTGATCACATAAAATAACTAAACATCTTGTCTAATGGTGTTTGTTCTCTTAACATCTTAATATCTAAATTTTACAAAGAGGGTAGAGACGCAACAGAATGAAATTGTTCTGCTACTAAAATGTCTTGCTCACAACATCGACACCATTCACATATGAAATACCACTAAATAGAACATTCTTCCCTTATCAAATTAACGTTTATTGAATTGAAATACTGTGCAAGGTACAGTTTAAAAGTTGAAATATTCTCATCATTCATTATTGCAACTAAGGAAACACTTATTAGTAGCAAATGCTGCCGGGTTTTTGATGTTCTCATCAATAGAAATCTCAGATATCTCCCACGCGTTTTTTTACAGCGCTTAATACCTTTTGGATTCGGACATCTTCAATGAAGAAAGAAATATGCAATTAAAAATATGGTTAAATGTAAATTGTACTTCGGTTTATGATAATTTAGGTACTTTTATTTATACTTTTTACAACTAAAACTTTCTTATTTACTGTAGCACTATATATGAACCAACACAGCGGTAAATATTCTATATGCCTTTAAATATCTGTTATAAGACATCTTTGAGAGAGGACTTTGAGGAGACGGGTCCAAGCCTTCTTTACAAATACATTTTTTTATTTAGAAATACACTTACTACTGTGCGCCGGACTTCTCTCCGGTCTAGATGTGTGTCACGTACATATTTTTTAGGTACGATGTGTACTCAGGGTATGTAATAAGGGGTGAGGACTGCAATAGCTGTGCAATTCACTTCCAGGCACTATTTTTCGATAAAATGCGATGTTCCTAGTGGGATGGAGAGCCCGAACATTGCTATTTTGTTCATTTTCAACCATATATCCAAGATATCATGCAAACGACATGGTGGTGTCCAAATTTCGGCCACTCCATCTCTCACGAGTTGGATAAAGCGGTAAGCATGGCTTTACCGAATGCACCCCCCACTGAAATAAAAAACGTTTCAATCATTCGAACCTGGAAGCATTGGATAGCCCGCTCGGCGTCCGCGACGCAACCCGCCTCGCACCTGCGTGTTACGGCACGTGGCGATGGTATGCGTGGCCCCCGCGCTCTGCGCGGGACAAACTCTACTTAGCCGGTGGTTGAGCGAAAAACAATGCGTGGGGAATTTCATTTTAATTACAGGAGAGTGTTTGCGCGGCGGCTTGTTGGTTTTTGCGCTGTTTAGCGAAGAAGGCGGTGGAGCGAGCGTCGCCCGCCACTCGCAAACACGGCGCCGCCGCTGCTGCGACCTGGCGGCCGGTGACCGAGGCGCCAGGTCTCTCTCTCTCTCTCTCTCTCTCTCTCTCTCTCTCTCTCTCTCTCTCTCTCTCTCTCTCGTGGCACAATTTGTGCGCGGACGCCGCTGCGCCGCCGCCGAATAAACAGTTGAAGAATGACGAGCGACGTAATTGTTATTACAATTTGTTGTTTGAATTTTTCGCGTTCACAGCTCGGTTTTTCCTCTTTTAAGGAATTAGAGGGAAAATATTCACGAAAATGGAAAACAAATTAATATGGACGTGATGTTTTGTATTTGAAGCGACAGTAGATGTCATAATTTAATTGTATTAATGTGAAACGAGTTTGTGAAAATACCAAAGGGCGTTTTAATCTTTCACAAAAATACGAGGACGCGTTCTGGGTGAACACATTTCTAAGAAGAGAGAATGTACGTGCGCTTCACCGCTCACAAAGTTCAACGCTTTCGCCAAACTTTCCAAATGACTGTGACCTCAGAGACACGTGGGGCCTCGGGAATTTCTGAAACATAATCGATGTGAGCGAGTTTATCAATGCGCGTCACGCTTCGCCGAAAGCCGCGGTCCAAATTCGTAATTCGAAAAGTTCCGAGCGCCGTCTACCTTCTGTGACCGGACCAAGATTCACCCGCGAATCCTCTGGCCCTGAGTCGGGAGTGATGGGCGGGGGGGCAGAGAGGAGGGGTCACCGCTGAGCTTCTTCTGCCCGCCTCCGCCGCCCCGACTCCACTCCTCCCGTCCCGTTCCATACCCGCTCCTCTCCGCCGCGGCGCTCTGTTACACTATTCACGCATTACCGTAATTAGGCCTTTTACTCGATTTCATATTTAAATTCGCCCTTGGTCTCGGCTTGCGAGCGAGCGGAAATGGTGGTGCGGGGCTGGGCTGGGAGGGGCCTGGAGGGCTGGAAGGTTGCTGGGAGGGCGGAGGGGCTGGGAGGTGCTTGGAGGGGCTGAGAGGCTGAGAGGGCTGAGAGGCGGCTGAGAGGGGTGGGAGGGCGCCTTGGGCGACGCTAACGCGCTGTACCGCGCGCTGCAGAGACCTCGACGTGCCTCCTAGCGGCGTTCGGCCTTTTCCGCGGACCGGTGTTCAAACCCGGCGCAGGACATGGGCACGTCTGCGGGGCCAACGACTCGCCGCACCGCCCACATCCAACGCCAGCCCGCAGCGGCTCGTTCCGCCGATCTAGCGGGCGGTCGCTCCAAACTAGCGTCGCCCATCGCATCGCCCCACGCCCCCTCGAAACCCCACCCCCGGTCGGACGCCCGTCGCCCACCATCTCACTAAACCATGTTTTCTTTGTGGTTTTCCAAACATTAATATGATTGAATTGGCCCCGTCACTCGACTAACAAAACACAGTTAGTTAATTGTGCATATCAATTTAATAAATGTATGTGTACAAATACGGCCCGTATAAAATCAATATTTAATCGCGATTATTTTCCGGTCTAAAAAGCACGCAGATTGTTTGACGTTCATTTAAATTGATTGTACAGGATTTTTCCGTCGCGGCTCCCGAGAACACAGCGAGATATAATTGAAATTTCAGCGCCCGCAGATAGAACAAACAGAAATTAATTTTGTTGATTCGTTAAATTGATTTGACGCCGATGATGTCGGGATAATGCCACGCTCATTATCGCGTCCAGCAGGTGGAAGGGGAAGTTCAGGGCTCGAAGGGGCAGTCTGCAGAGCATTTGACGACAGAATGTGTGTCTCAATTGCAGAAAATATATTTTATTCTGTCTCTTTTCGAAGAAACACGTGTGCGATATGGAAGAACATGAAGGTTTTAGAGCAAATTCGAATTACTCAAAACCTCTAAATTTTCCTAAAATTACTGTATGTTTAACCTGATATTCGCAGAAGTAGAAAATAATAATATTTCTCACATTGTACAACTTCTCGAAATTAACCTCTACTTTATTAACAAATAAAATACAGACAGTAAATTATTTGATTCTAATCTGTTGTACTAATTTTAATGCTGATAGTGCATGCATATAGTGCATTCACCTTATATATAACTTTATTATATTAAACATACGCACTATTATGTCACATTTGTAAGACACATTTTTTATTTGAGGCAACATTAGCCGTAATTTGTAATCAGTACTGGAAAGGACAAACGCAGGAGATAGAAACTAGTTTTTTTCCACGAAAACATTAGAAAATTGTAATTATGTTCTGTTATACTAGGTTGTAATTGTGATGTGTTTTCTTTTGAATATTAATATTGTGATATGACAATACATAATATAGGAGCAATTTACTTTGTCATGCATCTTTTATTTTATTTGTTCACGACAACAATTAAACATAATTGAAATAAACATTAGTCGCACGTTATTTTGAACATTAACAACACAGGAGTACAAATGGAAAAAGACAAAACAAATAAAAGGGAAGAAGAAAGTTACAGCCTTAGATAAACAATGGGTTACTTAAATAAGCTCCGACATTTGGGATAAGTAATAAAATGTAAATGAATGATACTTAGAGACCGATGATGTGTGAATTGTCTTCCGCGAAAACATCAAAGTCCGTACATTTACAATTTCGTGATTGAACAAACTTTTCTGTTGTTGTAGAACTTATTGTGCCCAATATAGAACGCAAATTTGTACTGATTAATTTTCCCTTTAAAGCACACACGTGTTATGTACGCTCAATAGCCGTAATGGGCTTACATACGAGAATGTAGGTATGTTCTTCTTGAATCTAAGTGTAAATATATCTTCTGTATTTACTGTGCGGTAAAGTGATCAACCGTAGAGATGATTCTTAATGGAACATTAGTAAACATACTGTATTTTTATCCACTTGATACACTTTGTAAAAGTAACATTTTGAATCAAATGAAATGAAGGGGTACAATGCACTTGGATGAATTTGTTTTCTTTCGCCAGTGTAGTAACTTCCTAATTACATGTTTGGTTGGATCTAAAAAGAGAAATCTCACCTATAAGAATATTTTGATAGGCGTAAGATACACTTACATTACGAGTTAATGACAACGAATTACCTTCATTTCATCACATTCCGAATAACTCTCTCGCTTTTAGACTGCGTTGCCCTGTGTACGTGAAAAAGAAGAAAATATCTGGGCGAGAGAGCAGAAAGAGTAATTGAGATTTAAAATTCCCTTCCATTATCTTCTTCCCGACATTTAAATCTTACAAATCAAACACACACAGTAACAAATAAGTACATTCTCAGATAGTTACTAGAAAAAGCGGTTATTTAAGGGTGTGCGTAGCTTGCTGAAAGCGCAAGTTTTAGCATCCGTGCTAAAAGTGTGACGATGTTCAAATGTTCAAATAAACGTGTTCGTGTGAAAGCAACAATGAAAACGAAATAATTTCGTCTGATTGCATCAACAACTACTGGCCATCACGTATGATTAAGTGCTTTGTATACTTAGTAAAAGTCAGTTTGGACTGTTAAAAAATTGTGTATAATACACGCGGTGAAATTGATTTTATTTTGATCGTAGAATTTCCTTTCTCGGTCGAACGGTCCCCAGTCGCAATATTTCCTACTCGCAAAATAAAATGTCAGTTTTACCATTCGTGCCATCTAAAACTACAATAACTACTTGTATAAACAAACCGATCATTCGCATTCCTGTGAAATCTGTTGCCGCAAGCAGAAAATAACCATTACTAATCGGAGATTGGAACGTATCATCTCGAAGTACACACATTCTAGAGCTACCTTTGGGAAGATAAGGCGAAAGGAGGTAATTAACTGTTTCAAAGAGAAAGCCACGCATGTAGTAAAGGGACGCCTACCAAAGGCAACAAACGGTCCATTCTGCACCGAGTCGCCGCGACCCCCCTCCGCTTCATAGAAACTCGGAGCGGCGAGTCCCACGCCGAGGCCGCACACTGCCGGGCGGGAGCAGGAGCGGGAGAGAGAGAGAGAGCTAGTGAGAGAGGGGGGCGGGGTCGGTGCGCGGGCGTATGGCGGGCGATCGGGCGGGCGGCGGGCGGCGGACGTCAAACGGGCGAGAGCGCGTTCCTTTGGGCCCCCGCGCGCGGCGAGCGCAGCGCCCGAAGAGCGGGGGGGGAGGGCCGAGAGGGGGATCGCGCGGGTCGTCTAATTGAAACTTTAAACGCGCCTTACATTGCGCCTCCAGGTGGCGCTGGCCGCGGCGCGCGCCCGGCACGAAAATTTACCTAGATTACCCGTAACGTTCATTCAACCACATTGTGCGCGGCGCGATGCGGCGCAGGGTAGCAGCGCGGCAAGCGGGACCGACCGACGCGCGGTGGCGGAAACAGCTTCGGCGCGGGCCGTGGCGCGGGGCGTGGCGCGGGGCGGTGCGCGGGCGCGTGGCGGAGGCGGGTGGCGCGGGCGGTGCGCCGGGGCGGTGGCGCGGGCCGGTGGCGCGGGTGGCCGCGCAGCTGCGCGCGGGCTGTGCGCGCGGGGCGGCACACGGATGGGCGGAGCGGCTGGGTGAAGGGCAGGGAGAAAACGCAGTAGTGGGCTGGTCAGACTGCGAGTAAAGTCAGTGGGTAGCGAGTAGAGAGCATGGCGGGGGGGCAGGGAAGGGGTTGGAGCGGTGCATGTCGCGGGAGAGCGGGGCGATGGGGCTGCGAGGTGCGCGACGGCGGAGGTACAAGAAATTTGGATAGGCGGTATAGAGACTGAGCGGGGTGGCACTGCATTGGGGAGACCTGATGAGGGCGGGTTTTTTCCGGGGGGGCGGTGGAGTGGGAGGGTCGGGGGCGGCGGGACGGGACGGGGACGGGCGGCGGGACGGTGCGAGGGGCGGGCGGGGGGGGCGAGCAGACGGGGTGGTTTGAATTGAAGTGGGGTGAGGATGAGCCGCGAAGAAAGTGTAGAGGTGTGTGTATTGTGTGCATGTGATGTGACGGGGTGGGTGGTGAGGAGGCGCGGTTGTGTCGGAAGGGGAAAGGGGGGAGGGTCGTGTTTTGGTGGAGCGTGGATATGTGTGGCGTGCGTGGCAGAACCGCAAGATGCGGTGGCAAGAAGCTTGAACGTCGGGAGGGGCGGGGTGGGTGGGGTGGGGTGGGCGGCGATCGGGACAGACGCGACGCGTTGCCGGTGGCAGGGCAGTGGCGGAAGCGGCGGACGTACGGTGCGCGGACGGGCGAATGCGGGGCGCCCGGCGCGCGCGCGCGTTTGCAAGAGTCAGCAGCGCCGAGGTTTGCGCGCCGCCCCCTGACAGCCCGTCACAACGAGCGACAAAAATGACTAATTATCAATGCAGTCATTAATTCATGGCGCCGGTGGAGGTCGGGCGCTGCCGGCGGCGGCGGATGAGCTGGGCGCGAGGGCTCATGTGCGGGGACCGGGCGCCGGATCGGGAGGTGGTGCGGGGAAGCCGGAGTGAGAGAAATGGAGGCGCGATTTGGGTGGTAGTGATTGGAGCAAAGCGGCATAGGTCGTGCAAAGAGGAGGGGAACCTGATCCTTTAAGATGCGACTGAGGTAGGGGGAAAGAGATGAACTACTAGGTGGATTCTAAAGTCGCGGGTCAGTCACGGGCCCGGGTGGTTCGGAAAGCTCCAGAGAGATGTTGAAATGGGCAGAGAAGTTAAGAATATGGTCGGAGTGAGGGTTGGCTGGCAAAGGAAGTGGGGGCAGAAGTTGAAAGCAACGTTTTACATCAGTGGGTAGTAAAAACGGATGATATCGAAGTAATAAGTAATGAAGTTGGCTTCCATAGTTGTTACTAATAATGATGTGAAAGTGGGTAGAAGACGATTGGTGAGACGAAGATTGGACAGTGGGGAATTCTATAGCGCAGGGTTGGGTAGTGAAGGATTCGTTATAGAGAGGAGCGTGTCAGAAAACTGAACGGAGAATCGGTGAATTGTGTGATGTTAAGAGACGGCGTAGGTGATGTGGCGGGGAGAGCGGTTGAGGAGAACGCGTCGGCGGGGAATGTGGCAAGGGAAAGTGACGAGGAGTAAGGCAATGGGGGGAAGTGTGGCGGGGAGTACTATGCTGGAACTTATATGACGGAGAGGTTCGCGGGAATGTGCGAATGGGGAGCGACAGTGGTAAGTTGTGGGGAGGCGACTGGAGTGCGATGAAAGGTGCGTCGGCTGATATTCCTATGGCAGAAACTGCTACGGCGGAGCTGCTGAGAAGGGAAGTAATGTGGTTCTGAGTGCTGCGTAGGAGAGTTTTGGGCCGGGGGAGTGTGCTGTTGAAGGAAGCTCTTTGGCGGCGAGCGCTCTTTCGGGAAGTGCTGTGGCGGGAAGTGCTGTGGCGGGAAGTGCTGTGGCGGGATGCGCTGTGGCGGGATGTGCTGTAGCGGGATGTGCTGTGGCGGGAAGTGCTGTGGCGGGATGTGCTGTGGCGGGATGTGCTGTGGCGGGGAGAACAGTAGCTTGAAAGGTGTGACGGAGAGTGCTGTGGCGGGGAGAACAGTAGCTGAAAAGGTGTGACAGGGAGTGCTGAGGCGGGGAATACTGTGGTGGAGAGAGCTGTGGCGGGGATTACTGTAGAGGGTACAGTGGCGGGGAGTGCGCCGTCGGGGCTGCGGCGGCAGAGGCCGTTACCGCTACGGTTGAACCGGAGGCATGCTGACGGCGGTGAAGAGCGGCGGGCAGGGGCGGAAGGAGTTGCTAGTGGAGCGGGGACTCGTGGCCGGGAGGAACCAGGGGCTTGTGCGCCGGACGGCAGAATCGCCCCGCCGATCGCTCAAGGGCCGCATTGTGCCGCGCACTTGTTCCCGCACGCGGGGGCGCCCGCCGCGCCGGCCTAATCAAATTAATTAACCTGGTAATTTTATACGGTCGCGTGGGAGGCTTCGACGCGGGTCGAGGGCGACGCGGCTCCGGGCGGTGGTGGAGGAGGAGGCGGGGAGGAGGTCCTCTCTCTCCGCTCGGGTCGCCGCCGCAGCCGCGCCACCACCGCCAGCAGCAGCAGCAGCCGCAGCCGCAGCCGCAGCGCGGGGCAACAGCCAGCGAAGACCCGCGTGGAGCATAATCAAAGCTGGCGGCGGCGAGGCGAGGCGAGGGTCGCGTTTCAGTGGGGAAACCCTGGCGCAGGTGAGCCGGTGGTGAGCGGCGAGCGAGCGGTGGCGGTGGCCGCCCTGCCGGACGCCTGGACCTTGGTCTAAGCCCCCGGCCAATGGCGCTGAAGCCCGGCGCTGGCCGGCCACAAGCAGCGAGATGGATGTGGCAGCAACCTGTGCAACGTGTTCTCTGCTCTTGATGTGCTGGTGGGCACGTCCACCAAGGATCGATGCCAATGAAACTGTGCTGACGCTCAATTGTGGGTTTTTAAATGGTCATTTCATAAGACAGCCTCTGTATTGTGTTACACAATGTAAGTGTGAGAGGCCCGCAACATTTACAGGGCTGTGAAAAGTGTTTTATATTTCTTATTGACTCAACAAGAGTACTATTGTGTAGCTTTCTGTG
Organism: Gryllus bimaculatus; assembly: GCA_017312745.1. NCBI lineage: Eukaryota > Metazoa > Arthropoda > Insecta > Orthoptera > Gryllidae > Gryllus > Gryllus bimaculatus. The sequence goes on from BOPP01000217.1 coordinate 234,167, forward strand.
CACAAATTATTAATATTTTAGAATTTAAAATAATTTTAAATGTTTGTAAAAGAGCGATTCTCGTAATATTTAATCGATATTTTTTCATATGACAAATATCTTTGTTTATGGTTTAAAATATTTCCTTTTTATTCAAAATAAATGTATTATAAAGTTAGGGCAATGGATTTTACTCCTAAACTATATTTTACAAATTTCAATTGATACACTATCACCAGGTTTAAAGTTTCTTTTAAAATTATTAAATTTAATAAACTGTTTTTTTCTACCAAAAATGTCAGTGTATCTCATAACAGTTTAGTCTAAAAATATTCGTACTAATATTAGTAATAAATAATATTGGTGGACCCTTTTATTACATACTTTTCGTATTACTGGTAACAATTACAATTTTTAATATTCTGCTAACAAATCAGTCATTATTTTCAGAATTTTTAATCCAAAGGTACATCGGCGATGATGAAAACATATTTTTACTTTTTCAAATTTAAAAACTAAATGAAAATGACATTTGCCTTATAGTTCTGTGTACCGTGCTCTTTTACTATAATTTAGGAGAAGAAAAAATATTTCCTCGGACTAGTCAGCAATATTCGCAAAAAGTATTAACTTGTACTCGGAGTGGAAAACAAGAAAACAAAAAAAAAAGGGTGAATATATTTTTAAATTCCGTGAGGAGGAGTTTAGAAACGAACTTCGACAATTTATTTTATATTGAATATGTAAATGCTTTACAAATGATTACGTTGGAAGAAGACAGATTTTATTTTACAGAGAGACCCAGGACGTTCAGGATATCTTGCAGGAATAGATCAAAATCTCGTGGATAAAGGAGAAAATATGAAAGAAAGCACATTATAACATGAGAATGGGAAATAGAAACAATAGAGTGCAGCATCTTACATCTTTTGTTTTACCTTCTTCATCGTTTGAAGATTCACATGAAGTAACAGATACGAACCATACCAAGTACTACCATTAGTTGTATTTATTAGAAGAATCGCCTGTACTATCATTCTTTAATTATGAAATAGACGCAAAAATTAAAATCAAAGTGGTAGAAAATTTTGCCAGAGAGAATTTAGACATAAAAAGCGACATATTCCTTTGTGTGAAGAATTCGATGGCGAATAACATGATAAGCACAATAGTAACAAAATAGCCTTTCTTTATTTACTAAATATTTTAATTACTTAATATAGAATAATTCAATTTTATATTCATTTCAGTGAAAACAATAGCCAAAATTGTGTCAACCGAAAAGAGATATCTGTTCTCTTGCCTGAAGACGAACAATAGTTTTATTAAAGAACTTTCTTCGTCCTGATAAGCAACTCTTCATACTTAGGAGAGCCTTTGAGCTCTTAAAGGTTAGTTATAAAGTGGAAAACTGTGAATGACTGTGCTGAAAGAGCTGTTAAATAAATGCTGAATGGGATGCACCATTCATATGCACTACTGACTGTACATGAGGAGCGAGGGCAATTTGTGTTATATTCAAGATCATAATTTACTATAAGCATATTGCAAGAAAGAAACTCAGAATAAAAGTACTCAAAAGAAAAGGAAATCCCATAACACAGTCTAAATGGTGAAAATGAATTAAATTGTAATATAAAAGTTTATATCAAACATATCAGTAGTTTTCCACTGACTTAAAACATCGAAAACAATCACCCCAACATTCCAATTTCGCGTTCAAGTCACTACGAGTCGGCTCAAGACGGCCTCTTGTGACGAAATTTTATTTTTGAGCAAATCTGACCCAATGGAGGGGTGGGACCAAAACGATTAGTGAATTTTTCTGACAATATAAGAGACATCCTTTATTTATATATAGTATATAAAATTAAATTTCTTCAAAGAATTGGTTGCTCCGACCGGGAATCGAACCCCGGCCTTCTGGTAACAGCCCGAGTTTGAATGCCGGTCGGGGCAACCAATTTTTTGAAGAAATTTAATTATTAAAATGCATTGTTACTCAGTAATATGATCACAATTTGTATTTCTTTGCGACTACGGAATATATTCTCTGGGCGTAATGCGTCCAACAAGGTGACAGGATGGTGACATATTATAAAGTGCAACGGTGTGCGCTTCGACACCATACAAGTAATTTACTGCAATTCTCAGTAATAATTCACGGCATTCCCACGCCGGTGTACGAATGCAATCTTCAAGACTACGCTGCATCATCATGATTCTGTTTGTATGCAATGTACCATGTTTTTCAATTCAGCACAACTCACATTAAGTGTTAACTGCAACCAACACAGTCATTCATCATGTGCTACGGCTTCTTTAATATTAACTGCAACCAACTCTGTCTTCAACGATAAATGCTCACGGCCATTGCAATCGTTCAACGTTATTTTTAACCAATTCATTCAGTCTTCTACTGCACATGCCTACGGCTATTGCAATGATTTAAATGCTCTCAACTTAGATGTAATCATAATTGTAATCAGTGTATTTGACTTAGTTTTAATTAAATGTTCTTATCAATGAGCACATGCCTTTTAAAATCTCCCAAAGTAACAGTGATATTCTCTGTAGATACTAACACTTCCAGGGAATGCGTCCGCGTCGCTTTATGCGCGGTGGTCCGAGTTGATAACAAAGCTATGAAAAGTAAGTGCAAGGTGCTGGCTGCTAGCTCATTCGAGCCATTTCAACAGTCTACTGCTTCGTCAGTCAGTCCTAACATGATAAACGCATTAACATTTATTTACCCAATAGTTCGTGTTTAGTTCAATATTACAGTAAATTTCTACTGAGGAAATTCGTTTTTGGATTATCTGCACGAGGACATGAGCCTTGATTTTACACTTCTCACACTGAGTCCAACCAGTTGTTCTCTTGGACAAATTCACTTTCTCAATACGGTATAGAATGTTAATATTAATATGTTAGAAAATGCAATTTAATTTATACAGGCAAATGAAGCAACTACTTTTTACCCATGGCAGCGACGTGGGATATTCCACACTTGGACAATGTATTCCCCATTAGGGACATCGCGGCCATATTGATTTCAAGCTCTTCGCGGTCAAGGTTCTTTATATATCATGTGACGTTTCCTTAGATATACAACTAACACATATTGTATAGATATTTATTACAATATTTGCGGCACAAGAGTAACAAATGTTTTTTGTTTAGTGCTCCAAGACAACATGCTCTGCCACTTCACTCCGAGCTTCAACTCAAAAAACATTTTCTACGCTCGATTAAAGGTCTCTTTCAAGTAATTCACAAAATTTGTCACCAGATGATAGCTCATTGCAAGTCCGATAATTCGGTATTTCACATTAGGAACGTAATCCGCATTAGGAGACTTTGCTGTCGCGATATGGCATTCTTGTCCTCGCGACACGCTGCTGCAGGTGAGTGGCCCAGTTGTCACTTGCTGACGTCAGCGTTCCGAGGCTATAAAACGGCGAGGGTTTCACATCTCGCCCTCCCTCTTTATGTGCTACCACCGGTGATGCCAGAGGCACCCGTCGTGCCGCCGTTGAATAATTTTAATTGTTTTTTCAAAACAACAATTAGAGTGGTTTTCCAGAACTTTTCTGAAAAATCGTGATTATTTGAAAGAAGTCTGCTTCAGATATGTTAGAGCGTTTAGGCTTGTGTAACAGATTTTATAAAAAATAATTAGTATGTTTGATTGTATAAATAATTAATGAAGTCGAGTGTTTAGTAAAATACAAAAGACGAAATAGATATTTAATTGTAACTGTAGGAGAGAAAAATAGCAGAAATCAATGTTTTTTTGATCAATAATGTACTTAAATTTAGTTCTATGGAAAATCTATCAATATGCATTTGAATTTAAAGCATAACAAGAGTAACAATTGAGAATCTTACACATCTTGTATCACTCTGTAACGTATTACATTAAGTGCTAGAGACGAAAATATATATCAAATCATTATTGTATCGAAGTATTCGCAATATGGTGCTGAACAATAACATAAATTTATGATATTCCAAACGATACAACTACACATTGGAGTGGAGTGTGATTGCGAGTGAATTATTTCAATGTAGTTCTAAGAATTCAACTCTTGAAAAAAGAGTTTGTTAAATTCATTATTTTTGTCTATTTATTCAACACAATCCTCTTCACAACAGTTTTAAATACACAATAAAACACTTTCCAAAATCCATTTACAAAAAAATTCAAAAGTATTTTGGGATAATATCTCAAGTACCTTCTATTTCATTCACAAGTAAAAAAACATAAGTCCATTCATATCCGAAGCCACCCACATCGTAAGAATAGCCGCCTTCAAAGAAGCTCAAAAGTCAACAGCCGGAAGAAAAAATACGTCGCCTGCCGTTCCCCTTCCGCGCGAAGGCGCCGCGGCGAGCAGGGAGCGGCGGTGGGAGCGGCGGTGGGGGCGACGGACGTGGCTGGACGTCGGAAGGGAGGGAAAGGGCGAGGGTGTGTGTGAAGGGAGCTGTGATGGGTGAGAGGAGAGCGAAAGGGCGCGGAGCGAAAGAGAGCGATGAGAGAGGGACGGTAATGCGGCGGGAAAGCGATGGCAAGGCGACTGTAGACCGGTGGGAGAACGGCGGGAAAATTATGGGAGAGCAAAACTATAGATTATAGGGAACAAGAGAAGAGCGATGAAAACAAGAAACGGGATCGCGATGAGGTCGTGACGGGAGAGCGACGGGAGAGCGACGCGAGAGCGACGCGAGAGCGACGGGAGAGCGACGGGAGAGCGACGGGACGAAACCAGTTAACGGCAAAAACATGAAAACTCTTCACAACACGCGCGCAAGACATCAAGAACTTAAGTTTACACGGCCCGCCGGTGGCCTCCAGTCGCCGCGCCGCCGCCGCTCGCTCGCTGCCTCTGGCCGGCGCTGCGCGGCCCCGGTCACCATGCGACGCCCGCTGCCGTGACCGACGTTCGCATTACCGCTCTATCACCGACGCAGCGCTAATTTCTCTCCTCGGCCCTGGGTGGGGTGGGGGCGTGAGGCGGAGCGCGCCTGCGGCCTTCTCTTCCGCGCTCCTCGCCCTTTCCGGGAGGCGGCGGGCCGGGCAGGTGGCGCGCCTGGCCGCGACAAAGGCTTCTTTAATCTGCGTCTTCCCCGGTGGGCCCTCCGCCGCCGCCGCCGGCATGCGTTTGAGACGGCGCCCGCCCCCGCCTCCGCCCCACCTCCGCCCCGCCCCGCCGCGCTAATCAGGCCTAATTGAGAGAGGTTTCATTAGTTGCGCTCTGCCCGCCGTGCGCGCACAAGAAGCGGTCTGCCCCGCTTCGCCTTCGACCCTCCCTCCTCCTCCTCCTCTTCCTCCTCGCCGA